>JBBPPY010000255.1:0-29630 GCA_038092195.1 Leccinum barrowsii
AGAGCCTGTAGTGACAATAGAATGCCTAGAGGATATCTGGATGATAATCCTAAAATCAGTCTGGAAGGACCATGGCAAAACATGATCATGAATTTCAATTTACCTTATTAATGTCAATCTATTGATCTTAACATATATGTGTGATAATGTTAGGTCAGACCCTGATCAATAATTATGATCCAAACATCATTAAGAGCCTGTAGTGACAATAGAATGCCTAGAGGATATCTGGCTGACAATCCTAAAATCAGCCTGGAAGGACCATGGTAAAACTTGATCATGAATTTCAATATACCTTCTTAATGTTAATCTGTTGATCAAAACAAATATGTGTGACAATATTAGGTCAGACTCTGATCAATACTTATCATCCAAACATCATCAAGGGGTTGTAGTGACAATAGAATGCCTAGAGGATATCTGGCTGACAACCTTAACATCAGCCTGGCAGGACATGGCAAAAATTGATCATGAATTTCAATTTACCTTATTAATGTCAATCTATTGATCAGAACATATATGTGTGATAATTGATGATATTTCCAGATATTGTTTACAGTTAGATACCATTATGACAGAATTAATAATATGGTCAGTGAATACAAGCCAATCTAGACAACCTTCCATGAATGGTATAACTTACCATTTATTAGCAGTTGCTGCCTAGAAGATGTCTGGATGATAACATCATGATCAGCCATGGAGGACATGGCAGCTGTTTATCATTGGTTGACAAAATATATGATTAAATACAGACCATGTATCAGAATATATCTTTCTGGGATAATCAGATAAATTATGTGCAATAATGGTTTTTAATAACACTACCATGATTGCCCCTTACAATGTTGGCTTGACACTTGTAACTGCTACACAATGGCTGCCAGCATTGTACAGCCACAAATGATTTACTCATCATGAATATTTATAGAATGACATCAAGACAGTAAATTACAGCTCAAATATCAATGTCTGCCATGTTCTCTATGACTGATCCTGATACTGCCAGCAAGGCTCTGATAGCCCAATGCCAAATTGCTGATCAACCATTATCCAGTTTATATCATGATGAGATTTAATTGTAGTCATCAGGAAAATGGGGTGATGTAGATATAACCAGACAGATTATGTCAGCTGTAATAATATTGATATTATCTCATAATGGTTTATCTATTATTATAATCCAAGTGCAATGAGGGAAGACAATTATAATATAACATAAGGAAGATACCAACAAGCCAAGTTGACCATCTATGAGATAAAACAATGACAATGCCATATAATCTTTGGCAGACTATTTGTAACCTTGTCAAGCCAATACCAGTATGTGAAAACACTCATAATTGAGTATCATTCTGGTCTCTACTACTGGTGACTGGATATAATTGTTCAGTCATTGTGCCATGAGAATGACAGGAAAATGGTGTGTGCTGATATTACCTATCAGATTAGCTCAGCTGTAATAATATTGAAATGATCTTATAATAGCTTATCTATCATTATAATCATGGTATAATGAAGAGATATAATGATCACATAATACAAGGAAGGCACCAAAAAGCCAAGTTAATCATCTTTGAGATAAGACCATGACAATCCTATATTATCTCTGGCAGACATTTTGTGAGCTTGTCAAGTCAGCACCAGTGTGTCAAAACACCTATCATTTTGCTCTCTACGATTGCTGATTGGAATTGTTCAATCATTGTTGTGTAACAATGTTACACATTTACCATTTGCAATCAAGATGATATGGAGCATAGATTCTCTTAGATGATTGATAAAAATGCATACAAACATCATAATTCAAGGTCACAATTATAGATACTAGTCTACTAGATTGTAAAACATTACCAACCCAAACAATTGAGCCTACACTCTGGTAAGTCATTTGCAACAAAGGCAGAACAAAGATCACTTGTAGGCCCATAATGATTGCCAGCTGATAATGTGTTATAGCTCCTGCCTGGCATAGCAAGAATTGATCAATTTTTATTCCTTGACTCAGGCTATGATACAGTTGGTGCAGTCCTGTCCATTCTTGCTTTCTTTGCCCTTTTGTCTCAATGAACACAAACTGCACAATAATGCACATACATAGCCAAGGGAGTACATTCAATTGTAAGGAGGCAGTATGACATGGCTGGCAAACAAGGCAGACTCAGAAGACACGATACAAGCACAAACCAATTGGCAACACAAGTCACTGGCACACACAAACTTCTAAGTCAGCCAGAGGTTCATGACTTATTATGGGTTGTAAACCCGTGACTCCTACTATCTGTCATGCTCAGACGAAGCGCCTGGGGACCGATCGATCAAGACGGACCCTCAGCCTCGAACGCCTCGTACACCCCCTCCCAACCCCGACACTCGTACATCAACTCGAAAAAGTGTCTGTGAACGAAGCTGTGGCTGTGAAGTCAACGGCGTGGCCCAATCTCGAGTCTTCATCACCACGGCTATGGGCGGTACCTGTATCTCTGCGGGCAATTTATCCTCGTCAGCCTTGCCATTCTCGACACCTCCAGGACTATCGACATGCCCATCAAACCCATTTGCAGTATCTTCCATTGTCGCAACATCCATCGTCACGTCATGATCACCGACGGCGGTATCGCCAGAATCCACAGTCTGAACAACGCCACCGTGCTGCTCGCCTTGGCTTGACGTCAACACATATGGGACTGGACGGCGGCCCAGGACCGTCGGGTGTCGCAGGCGAACATACCGCCTTGGCCATCTCCTCCTCCCGCTTTTTCTTCTTCCATAGTGCAAAGTCTTCCAGGGACATCTTCACTTTGGGCGGCGGAGGAGACAGTTCTCGTATGGGCTCCATAGGCTCGGAGTCGACATTCATCGGCTCAGCGTGTGACACCTCATTCGAATCGGAAGCCAATGGCGACGAAACGCTTTCCATCGCATCACTGTCCATCACCGCGGGGTTAGCGCGAGGTCCTCTTTCTGGTCCTTATCTCCGACGACATTGACGTCAACGACCATGACATCGACATCCCCGTCCGATGGGAGAACCACCCGTTCGTTCACCACTCCATCGGCGTTCGCGTTGGCCAAGATACCGCCATCGCTGCTCAAGGGTTCTGGAATGTGCCCCGTATTCCGTCAGCAGGGCTGGAGGTCACCAACTACACAGGGAGAGGTACGAGTAATGAAGGGGTTTCGTTTTGCGGATGCACATGCAAGGGTTCAGACGGTCTATGAACTGGAGGCGATGTCGATCGGTGATCAGAAGCGGATGCGGAGGATAATGGCGTGGATTCACTGGGGCTGAGCAGTATCGAAAGCTTGAGATTTGGCGAGGACGATGCGTCAGGCAAACGCAGGTAGAGCCTTGAGAACGGAGCAGAGGGCGACACGCTTGAAGCCAGAGAGGAAGGGTGGGACTGTGGAGGTGCCGATAGATGGGGTTCGGCCGGTGCTTGCGTCGTGGGGGAAGATGAGGTCGAAGGGGATGAAACGGCATGATTGACTTGCGACGGTGTAGGGGATCGTGCAGTGGACGACAGAGGTGGCGTTGGAGTTGCCGTACATGATGATGAGCCTTGGTTAAGTGGTTGACTCGACCTTCCCGATAAAGCAGACGTAGGAGTCGTCATACGTGGCGGGATCCACGTCGCAGGGACACCGCGAGAAGACGAGCAGCTGACTGCATGAGCAAGGGACGAAACAGTCATCGGATCGAGCCAGGCAAGCATTGGCGGGGTGGCATCTGCTGTCTGTCTGTAGACAAGGTAAGAAGGGTAACAACGCCGACCTGCACAAAATATACTTACCATCCAACCCATCAGCCTCTGTTTCCGTGTCAAACTCAGTCTCCTGCCCATCGACGCCGTCTTCTCCATTACCATTCGCACTCGCTGAGCCCTGCTTAGGACCCTCCTTGCCACTGCTCCCTTCCGTATCACCAGAAACGGATGTCGGACTCTCGGTGTTCGCATTAGGCGGGCTATATGCTCTCCCGTTCTCGACGCACCCCGAATGATCTCGTGGTCGATTCTCTTCAGTTGCTTCGGATTGACTCGTTGAAGTTGAGACCAAGCCTTCCGCATCCGAGGGGGCAGCATAGATGGAGAAGGGTCGACATCCATATAATCCTTGTCTGACATCCAAAACAGTTCAAACGTCAGCGAAGCCAAATAAAATAAAATAAAAAAAGCTAGTAGCAAGAAAAGAGTGACGTATGGGAGTAACGACTCACCGTCAGCCACCTGCGCCTTCCCTTTGCCTTTGCTATCCATGCGCACGTCTCCGTCTGCCCGGACCTCTGGAAACGGTTTCAGACTCGACGGCACAATCTCCACTCGACCCCACCCCCCATTCGTCGGTTCATTCTCTTGCGTCCTAAACCCCCGCTTGACCCTGATCCGGGCGCAGTAGCACTGGCGTCATTTCTTCCGTTCTAGAATGCCACATCCACCACCTTGTTTTTATTCCGTACCTTGCGTTTTTTGACCCGCCGAGTCTGCCCATTAACTTCGATGCATCTTGATCCATGTCCACGTCCACGTTCATACCCAACCCCCAGTTCCAACTTGGACGTGGGCCATCACCTTCCACATTGATCTCTTCTCCGCAGTCGTTGCAGTCTTCGCTCGTCGCATCGGACGAGTCGCCCTGAGACCTTTCGGACATCATCTCCCCTCCAGGACAGGGCCACCGTCCTCGACCACCCTCTCCATAACACGGACGGCACAATCTCGGGTCGAAGAGCCGCAAGCACAGGTCGTGAAGGTACTGCTCAGAGCATGGAGAATCGAGGTGAACTGAGCGCGAAGATGGTGAAGGTGTGCCGGTCTGTAGACACGTAGGTCGCGCATATGGAAGGGAGAGCCAAGTCAGCAACAGAAATCTGCACTGGAAGCAAGTCAAGCAAGACAGAGGACTCACGCAAACATTCCAGGACTCTCCATCGATGCAGGCAACATATGTACCTCATGTCCATCGTCCCACTCCCAACCTAAAACAATCTCCTCGTCCGCTCTCAAGTCCCGTAACGCAAATAGTGCAAAAGAGAGAGTCGTCGGGTCCGCATCAGAGTCGGATCCCGAACGAGGATCGTCTTGGTCGGATGAATCGTCCGTTTGTCGTTCTTGCATCCGCGACATCGGAGGAAGGACAGACCTGCCGTTCACCGTTCGTGGCGGACCACCATCGTCGGAAACGGCACTACTATCGGATATCGCCTTCGCACAACCTGCCCTGGGCCGTATCCGCATCCCTTTCATACTCTCCCCCCGCTTCGTTCCACCACAAATGATGGGACGCACAACACCCACACCTCGCCCACTTTGCTGTGCATTCCCCGACATCCTCTTTTCCCGCGCCGACCCCAATTTCTTTATCGCCAGGGTCGGATGGGTCAGGAACGCCTCCGACACCCCGTGTGTCCAACCCAACACCCCATCCGCCACCGACCAGCTTCACCTGAGGTTTTGCCATGCCTAAATGAGCGTAACCGTTAAGCGGATCCGCCAGATACGCGGCAGACGGTATAATCGCAGCTGTATATGGAGCTAGAAGGGTGGTCGCAGGTATTGTATTGTTTTGATTGGATGATGAGATGGTGTTTGTAGATCCCTAGCATTTTCGTCCAGTATCACCGGCGTCGCGTAGTCTAGAGGAGACATGGAATAACCGTAGCAATCTCGGTACCTGCACTATGATTAGCATACGTATAAATGCAAGCGAGGGATAAAACACGATCGTTGCCTGGGCGAAACCTTCATCGAAATGAAACAACGAAAGTGACCGTGAAATACATGAAAGAGAAAAAGAAAAAGAAAAAGAAAAAGAAAAATCTATTCACCCTTGAGAGTCCACCCTGGTGTATCCTCCATCATTGTAAGTCGTTGGTGGTGGGTGTACGAGTGGTGAGGGTGGATTGAGAGCGGTGACACCTCTCCAGGCTTTTGCGACACGAAGTAATTGGGCGTGGACGGAAGGATGGGTAGATGTCGGGAGGGAACGTGATTGGCGCCGGGGGTAGACTGCTAGGAGCGGCTGGAGCATTGCCATCGGGGTGTGATATGCGGGAACTGCCAGCGGGTGGTTGCGTCATGTGATGATTTGAAGGGGGGATTGATGGAGACAAGGGATCAGCAGGGGAGAGCATAGTCGCTCGCTTCTTCTTCCTCGACGAACCAGAACCATCGATAGCGGCTGCTACTGCACTTCCCCTCCTCGATTTTCGTTCTGCGCTCGGGCTCGTCTTCCTCTTTGAAGAAGGCTTGGACCCACCACCAGTTGGTTCGTCTACTGCTGAGTTCCCGCCAGTACCGTTGATGGTAGGTGTTGCTCCAGCCGCCCCTCCGTTGGTCCCGTGTGAAGCCTTCAAGCGTATAGCTTTTAGCCTCCCTTTTTAGCCTCTCTTTTTGGGTCTTGACCGCGCGCTCTTTATCAACCTCCACCGTGGGATCGCATACCCAACACTTCCAAAACTCAGGTACCTCCCCCCCTTGAACGATGCCAAAGCAAGCCGCATGGCACCATCGTGAACAGTCGTCACATGCGATGGAAAAACCATCGCCATAGGTGAACCCGCAGATGCACGAGATGGCGTCCGAGTCTGGAGGAGGTATATCAGAGAGAGCGAGTGGGTGCTGGGAGGTACAAGGGGACGCGAGAGAATGCTGTGACGTCGGGGATGTTTGTGGAGGGAGAAAGGTGCAGAGAGTGGGAGAAAACGGACGTTGTTGAGGGAGTCGCTGCGATGGCGCCGGTAAGGATTTAGTTGACAGGTTTGAGAGGGGGTGGTTGGATGTGATGGGCGATGTCGAAGAGGTCGCTAGAGGATGGGAAGGCTGTCGGGGCTTGGCGGACAACGCGTCTTTGGGAGTGCTTGGGAGCGGTGGCGTCGCGGCTATTGCTGACAGAGCTGGTGATGTGTGCTTCCGTTTGAGAGGGACGAGTGGAGGGGGGAGCGGGGACTGGACGACGTGGGGGGTGCTTGTTCGATCGACGGCAATACCAACACTGGACGAAGTCAGGGACGGTCCATGTGGGTGAGCAACGTGGTGATGAGGGTGTGGGTGTGGGTGTGGGTGAGAGTTGGGGGCGTTGTAGGGGGAAAGACCGAGGAGACCAAGAGCGGCTTCTGTCGCATCGCTGTTCATCACATCGACTGAAAAAAAGCTAGAATGGGGCTGCTTGCGCGTTGGAGTCGTGGTAAGAAAGTGTCGATTGTGGGCGCCGAGCGATTTTCTTGTTGCCGTCGGGTGTCGTTGCTGGCTGGCAAACCCAGTCGCTCTGTGAGCTTCCTCGCCGTAGTGACGGTTTCCCGTTGGTGGTAAGCTTCTCGCGGAGGATGTTGCCGTATCCGCTGACGTCGAACTCGCGATGGACGCGCTAGAGCGTCTGCGAGACACGCTCGTAGCCAAGGCGGGCCTCTTCAGTAAGTCATGTCACTGGCGAATAACGTTGGAATCGTCTCTAGGGAGAAGCAAAGGTAGATGAATAGACAAGGGTCGAGACTGACTTTTAGGAAAGACCTGAATCTGAGAGAATGACGACATCCTTGGTACTTGATCGGATTAACTGCCTTCCTGGAAATCCCTGTCTTCGCCTCGATCGGGGCTGCTACTGATTTTTCTCCGAATCAGCTGATTATCCTGTACCACTGTGTGTCAACGAGGACGGGCAGGATGACAAAAAAGGACGCACCCGAGCCAGTCCTTTCGTTCAAGTCGTAAACATGTATGTATGCTACCGGTCGCCGTGCCAATCTATTTTACCTTCAGAGAAGGGAACTCAGCATGACAATGCGGAACCACCTTGGATGAGTTGTTACTCTGGTCGTACCTTGAATCCACAGAGAAATATCGTTGGCAGCGTCGAATAGAGCCGCCGTGTTCATGTTTCCTGCTCAACGCCTATTACCAGAACTTCGAGGGCAAACGAAGGCGAAAGCCTGAGGCAACTCGGTTGTAAATAGCTTACTAAGACTGCTAGCGGAAAATGCATAGCCACCTTGCACTACATTCCGCCGGGGCCTATGTTTACGTACGTAAGTACTAGGATAAATAGGATTGATGGCCCGGTTTGAAGCAACCAACTCGAAGGTAGGAAATCGACACGAGATGTTTAACTGTTAGGGCCGCTCAAGGGCGTGACGCCGGGCTAGACTCGTAGTGACCATTTCCAAACACTGAGGACGATCCCACTGACTCACGATCATCGAGTTAACTGCGCTGTACGGTATACCGTTATCGCCGTGTGTGTATCTTTTCTCGTCCTATTTGGGGCCGGGAGTGTGATTCTAAAGGTATTCTTGCATGAATTGGTTTCACTGAGGTGACGGTCACTTCCAATGTCATGCTGGCGGCAAACTTGCCCAGATCATCACGAGGTGGCACAAGGGAAAGGTATCAAGTGGTATACGAGCACTTTCGGTTCTGGCTAATCTCATACTCTCCTTAGTCCTACTTGCTCGGCGTCCGTAATACAAAGCAAGCTACAAGCAAGACCGATAATCAAAGAAAGTGAGATGGAACAGAACGAGGAACAGAGGAACAGAAGAAGCGCACTTCTACTTACCTCGACGACAACCACCATCAAGAAGAAACACCACGGACCACCGCTGGCAATTCCACGGGAATCTTCTTCATCCCATTTATCACACTACGGCCATGATACAAGACAGTGGACTGGCACATTAGCCGCGAGTGCAAACGCGAGGAGGTAGGTCACGGCGTAAGTTGCCGGCAGGTATAACGGGGAATGTTCGTCGTAGGCGGTGACGTTGAAACGATCTGAGCTGTCTACTACGTGGGAAACGTTGTAGTAATACCCGAAGCGATCATGTATGGGTGATCGTCATCGAGAAGTATGCCAGGTCACAAGTCTGTGGAATAAATCTGAGCACAGAATCTCGATGAAAAGAACGAGCCGATATGTCTGTGTAATACATCAACGGCGTGATGATCCAGAAAAAGAGCACGAAACCAACAAATATATGCGCTTCGGCCCACCACGGATACATCAGTGGACTGCCAATCCACGCAATTTGAAACCAGTCAAACGTGAGGATGCTCAACCCTAAGCAGGAACTTGGTGGAATTATTTACGAAAGAACAGGTACTAGAATTATTGACGCCGAACAACTGATTGACGGGGACGTTGTTTGGGAAAATCCAACATTGCCACGAGAATACCGAAAGAGCCTGGAAGAGGTAGCCTGACCCGAGGATCTTACGGCGATCACGAACGAACGATTACTTACCAGGTATGAAGAAAGAATCTGTCAAGACCAGAAGTAAATATCTATAGTGGCTGATATCTCCGGGCACGTCGTCGTCTTCCGCATGCAGAGTGTGCATATCACAAGATTTTGGGGCCAAACCATTCCAGCAAGGATCGTCTGCACATCCCAGCAAGACCGAAACCTGTGAGCTGCGTGGCGACCACAAGGAACACATTAAATCAATGTGGTAGAACAACTGAGTCACGAGGATGGCATCAATAGCGTATGGCGGACCAATCGCCACATTTGCCATAATGTAGACGAGAACATACTCTTTGATATTCCAAGGGCCGGGGTCGGGAGAAAACTCAAGACCGACAAGTCGTGGTGGGGAGGACGAAGGCGAATAATTTTCCAATCGGATAACGATCAGAAGTGCAAGAGGGGAAACACTCGGGGCCGGTTGTCGGAAGTTGAAGAAGACATCCAATGATCTGCGAAGACTAAGAAACGGCTAACATAGATGGTGGATGGACTAACCCTCCGATCATGTAGAGTACGAGACCTATGACCCACATACGCAGAGTCATGACCGGCATCTCTGGGTCATCGATGTTGGAGACAGATGCGCGGACCTCTAGGAAGGGGCTGTCCTCTTCGTCGTCGACGACATCATCTCAAAGTCGAATTCCAACCTAGGCATGACGGTGAGGGGAGGAGAAAAGCAGTAACGAGGGAACACACTGGCAACCGTCTCTATTGTCTTCCTCCAGCATGCTCGGGGTGAGCTCGAGAGTTGCGGTATCATCAGCTATAGTCGAAGACAAATTCCGCTTTCTTCGGGATGTGTGCGGGCGGTCTATTTCGAGGGTCTTCTCTGGGGGACTAGAGAGAAGGTCGACGTGGATTTCCCGTGAAGTAATTGCGCTAGTTCTAGAAGGGCGCGTTTCTGCTGTTGCAGCACGGGCGGTGCTGAGCCTTCGCATGCGATACGGGTTGCTGCTGGCATATGGTTGAGGGAGCTCTCGACAGGTAGATTGGATATAGGTGAAGAGAAAAGACCGGAAGGCCCAGCTATGTCAGCGGAAAAACGTGCATAAGGATCGAAGGTCAGGGATGTATATGTAATGACGGGTGTTTCTTGTAGGGTATGAGCGAAAAGATCGGGGTATGTGGGTGTAGTGCCGACAAGTCCCGAGAGCGGGGCTTGTCCACGTTTCTGCGGTCGATGGTGGGAGAAAAGCAAAGAGGTCCTCTGCGTCGCCTTCCTCTTCCTCTTCTGCCTCGAAGTATGCATTCTCGGGAGGATAGTTGGGGTGTTCGAACGCGCCGCGGGACGTGAGCTGACGACGGCCGAAGGAGGTGACGGGGCGAGAGCCACCAGCCGAAGAAGTGGGTCTCCGCGACATCGTTCGGGAGAGCATTTAGGCGGGCGGGCGCGCACGGGAGGGCGGGGGTGGTATCACTGTGGGCGTCGGGGAAGTGGAGGAAAGGGAGGGGCGGAGGACCCACCAAGGCAAGGTGACCTCCGACGACCAGACGGACCCGATACGCCACTGATGGTATCATACCACTGGTCGCTCAACGACACGCTGTTCGCACCGTCGGCAGCATATTCATATACCAACTCGATGACGTCTCTGGTGGCAACATCGATCATGATTGAGTAGATTTTGTTATTAGAAGCACAATCTTGACCCACCGATTGTCGAAAGGAACGTTATACGTGTCTTTGTTATGTGCCCCGTCAACTAGCAATAGGAAATGCGATCGCTTCAAGTGCTTACTGGCAACAGTGGCTAGAATAAACAAGTTCGTGAGCATCAAAAATCCGAACTGATGATGACCTTACACAAATCATAGACGGATTGGGGAAATTCTCGGCGGTGATCCGGAACGCAACGACGTGTCCCTTGGGGACGAGGTTTACGTTGAAGCTGGTTAGAGCCAGGCTTTACCATGTCAAATTAGATCTTGGACGAAACTGTAGGAGCAACGCCGTATGGAAGTGCCGAATAGGAATGTGCTGCGATTGTACAGCAGGCTGGTTGACACCTGTGACATCTCAGTAGTTGGGTGTTCTACTTGGAGTCCGGGTTTAAGCTCAAGGAAGTAGACCACGTCCTCGTTGTGACTATAGAGATATTGCGAAGATGTCGATCAAAGAACATTCGAGATACGGCAAGAACAAGCTCATACATACCACGGTCCCGGCACCGACGTACCCCACAAGTTTGGCAAGACAGACAGCAGCACACTCCCTCTTCTCAAAGGTATCCTCTTTAGCGATCGTTACAGAGGCTTCTTCTTCGATCTTCTGATGACGACGCTGAACGAACAACCATGCCCGGACAAAGAGATCGCGCTCCCATGCTGATCAGCAAGAAGTTTCACTTCCAGGTGACGTTCCTGGCCAGCAAACTTCATGATTGAGCTAGATGATCCTGCGATGGAATGAATATATGAGGGATAAATATGACAACTGTTCTCTCTCACCCCGAACCCCCCGGCGATGGCATGATATGCACTGTTGAAGAATGCTCGACTTTTCGAATGCTCCTTCGACCTCGACCAGCCTTCTCCTCACAGAGCTGGGCCAGCGCCAGCGGTGCACGCGGTCGCATTGCGAGGATACGGGTTGCGCGCATGAATCCGCCGCGTATCTACCAAGATCTCTCTGCCTGCAGTTGAGATTGGCAGCTACCTAATGTAATCCGTCTCTGGTAACGCATCGCGCGACATTGAAGCTAGTCTCGAAAGGATCCTGGACAAGACTGAACTCCTGATCCGAAGCAACAGCAAATAACGACTCACTTCTATGCAAAAGCGATTCCGTTCCCTCGCATCCTTGAACTTTGAATTGGAAAGCTTGTACAAACGGTAAGCATCTAATGGCCAAGCGAGGTTGATCTAACATACATCGTTTTGCCATCCTTTTCTTTCTTTCTTGAGTAATCCAGCACGTATTGAAGCAACACGAGTATTGTATGTGAGATCACGGGAATAAAAACGGAAAAAATATATTAGACTGCACAACAAATCATCAGGCTCATTCGGCAGCATGGAAAATATGAACTTACAGTTCAGCAACACTTTCTGTATCAGATGAGTGCCATCGCTGCCATAGGAGTTCGATATCGTCGAAGAACCTGGGGCAGACATTGTATAAGGTTTCCGCAGGAACCATGTCAACCCACAGTGCCAACCCGGGTAATAGGGCGCAGTGGGGGCATCTGCTGAAGATTTGGAAGCACGGGAGGGTTCTTGACACACGAACAAGGAAATATATGACTAAGAGGACATATCCATAGGACGAGAGCGTCCCTTGATATGGCAAGTCGATTTTCCTGGGTCAAAAGCGTATGAGACGAAGAAACAGGACCGTGAAGGAGTATGAACGCCAACCTCCGCTTGCTCCATACTTTGACTAAGTGTCTTCCAATAAGTGACTGATGGGAGGAGGAGGCGTCTGAGAACTTACGAAACAGAACTAACGTGCGGACGCAAGTAGGGTCGATCATCGCATAACACATCAGCAACCGTGTGTTTTCGAGTGCGAGTCGGTTCTCGAAACCGATATCACACGCAATGCCCGAAGTAACCCCGGAGATGGATCCAAGGACAGCTTCACGATCGGAATGCGCGCATGAGGCAAAGGCTTGACGTGAAATTCGGTTTCTGGTGTTACTCCATGCACAAGTGGCTTGAGTAAACCCAGTAGAAACACAGACATACCGCGTTCAAGAAGATCACCAAGCATAGTGACAAGGTGGGTGAACTTATTCTTTGCAGCGACGCTCATTGCGCCTGCCATCGTCAACGCTGCGGCGGACCTCGAGAAGGAACGGATAACTTTCTGGGCCTCGAAAAGATCTTCTTCGTGAGTATGAGCATGAAATCGCGCAGTAAGACACTTTTCCGAAAAGACGTCGAGCAGTCCACGGTCCACCTGTTCTCTCGCAGCAGCTGTCGATCGAACGAGACGGAATGTGTTCGATTCCGGTAGCGGGGCTGTGGAAATAGACGATCGACGAGTAGGTCCCACCACCGCGGTGTCATTTCTTATGGAAATTTCCGCACGGAGACTGGTTTGGGAAGTTCTGTGTGTCTCTGATGGAGGAATTGCAATCTCGCCAGAGTTGGGAACAACGGATTCCACGTCGTCCAGCTCTGGGATAGATTGTATCGTCGGTAGTGGACTGGTCGTATCTGGTTGAGCCTCCCCTAGAATGAATGCGGTGAAGTCGACCCGAAGGCTCGAGGGAGGTTCGTCGTTCCAAGGCACTTCTTCCATGGTAGCGCGCCTGATATCGTCCATCCATATGTCCTTTTCACGACGACACGACGCTGCGAATTCAAACATGTGCGCTTTCGAACGGCGCTGACCTGAATTACGAAGACTGAAGCCGTTCGCGGTGCTTCCAAACGACAGAAGACGGCTGTCAGGCTCTATGGTACGGATTAAGCGTTTGAGTGGTTTCCTCCTTGACTGCCATCTCTTCTGCGGTCGGGAGTAATCGCATGACGAAATCAAATACTGAGAGAATTCGACGATGAAGAAGCGGTTCTTGAAAACATGTCTACGCTGGTTGTGAGCGTGGACGTAGGGCAGTGGGTGAGCACTGGAGGGAGCAGCAATCGCGGCCTGCGCCATGACTCTGAATCTACTGGGACCTGGAGTGAGTGGACCGAGGAGGTCTACTAAGTTGCTGGTGGTGGCTCAGCAAAGGACGAGCGAGCTGGTGACAGTGACGGCGGAAGGGTGGGATGGGAACGGAAATCCGCGACGATTACCTTCGAACGTTGTGTGTGAGGCTGAATTGGACGCTGGGTTGATGCGTACCCAGGCGAACTACCCGATTCGGAAGCCAACGACAGTTTCACTGGACTCCGGCCTTGATCATGACTGGCCAACTCTTCTGCTTCGTTCGCCACACAGGCAGGAGCGTCGGCTCGGTATACGTTGTCAAGAACGGTCACAAAAAAGCCCTGTTCAGAGAGCACTAGCACTGTGTCCGAGATGCCAGAGCCAGACCATGGGCAGATCGGCACTCTACGTGACGATCGTACTGGAAATTTTGCCGCTCTTGTCGCCCAAGCTTCTCGTGGCACTCCCAGGGGGACCTATAAACATGTTCCAGTTCTTGTAGGCACTAAGACTCTGAAGTGCTGGGGTTTTCGGATGTGTAACCCCAACCCGCCCAAACGGCATACACTCTAGCACGTTCGACCACGCCCACGATGTATGTTTGCATAGTTGTTGTTATTGGAACCGCCGGGGACTTCGATGTATTAATCAGCCATGCAGATGTACTCGACATTGACTTTGGGTCCTCGGGGAGTGGGTATGACAATAAAGTCGATGACACGCTCTGTTCCACAAGTCTCGTAGCTCCACTGACGGATGGAGCTGAATTCCTTGGCGGCGATTATTCCTTTGAAGAAATTTGAGTGAGTGTGTGTGCAAAAAATGGGCGAAAGAGACAATACCGTTATTTGCAATTTCAACCTGAAAGCGAACAGTCTGAGAGATAATCAGCCCCGTTTACATAGCGAACCAAGGAAAGGGAGACCATTCCCTCTCCGACCGATGCGGTTCCTCACCTTTGTGATGTGACCGCATGACCGCCATCATGGGACCTGAACAAAACCCTTCACGCGGCCAGCTGGAGCTTTGTCGAGCGAATTTACGCCTATCCACAAAGTGCATTAGACTCATGACGCGCGTCGACAATGCCCCTGGGGGTGGACATGCACGTGTACATAGTAATACTACATACCAATGAAATGCGCGACCTTTGAGTGGTCGTAAGCTATGATTCACCAAGAATGCGGAGCTCCTGTCGTCTATGGGAAAGCTTGATCGGGTGCTGCCAGAGACGGGAAGGGTAAGCCAAACAATTTAGTGGGCAACTTGAATGAGCGCTTGAGGCTTGAGCGCTGAGCAATGAGTATTGAGCAAACTCGGAGTTCGGGTAACGCGGTCATGTGACACATTCGACGCGTAGGCTATCGACTTTCTCTAGTCTACTTAGGTACATTATGAAGTACAATCATTTCAACCCGGTGGCCTGTGGGACCAAGGAACAAGAATGAAGTGATTGGTCGTTCGGCGCCTGGGGACTAGCTCAGGAGATCCGGAGAGCATTACTGATCGCTAATGCAACAGAAGGGAGGTAGCTGTGGTTACTACCCGCATTCCCTGTCCAGGCGAGAATTGTAACGCTGTCGGAACGCGTGAGGATATGCTCCAAGAGTCGTCCGACTGCTTGATTACCCTCGCCGTAGATGACAGGGATGGCGACGTTGAAAATACCAAACAGGGAGTACGCGATATGTTCCTCTCGCGTCCGAGTCGTTTGGCGCTTGAAGCCAAAAAGAGCTTCTCCGAGTCGCGTACCTGTGTTAGGCCCGGCTGAAGCATTGCTAGGGCCTGAGTGGAAAACTTGGTTGCCTGCTCTATCTCTTCAAGAACGATAGACGATTCCTTGTGATTGCATACCTCGAGATTGAGATATGGCTTTTGTGTAAAATTGGATGACCTTGGAGGCAACATACTCTTGGTACGTCCATCCACGAGTATTCCAGATGCTCATCAACAGCGAACCCTTCTTTTGCGACTTTTAATGAACCCCGAGGAGATGGACGATCGTGAGCGCCGCGCGACAGTACCAGCGAAACATGGCCACCACGGATTCTTTTTGAACTCCCTTATCCGACTTGTTAACACAGCACGTGTCACTCGATGCCCATCGGAATCCGCGAGACTGTCTGAGCTTGCAGAAACTGACTAGCTTATCGTTCGTGGGGGATGCGGGTAGTTCTTAGATTGGGGTGCTTTCGACCGTTTGGAATGATGGCTCATGTGGCTGCTACCTATGCGAGAACATCACATACTCGTATAACTTCTCTACCTCCTGCTTGATGCCGAGACGATTACGAGTGGTCATGGAAGACCGCAACTCGTCGAACACGAGGAGTTGTTCAAATTCTGCCGCTTGTTGCATTTTATCGTAGAGGCGACCAGTTGCGGTGTCAACGAGCACGTAGGGTATGTCACGGATGGTCTGCTCGACGACTTTGCGGATCAGTATGGTCCTGTCAAAGTATCGACTCCGCAATTCTAGAATTGACATGAAGTTAGCACACGTTGTCGGTGCAATACGAATAAAACAGACTCACTGTGAATATGTGGGTCAGGAGATTTCTTCATGCTCGATAGCATCATCTCGAATGCTTCAAATGCTTCCTTGTAGCGCCCCATGCTATGCAGCACGGGATGTCTCCTCTTGTACCCTTTGTAGGACAATGGGTCACATTCAATAACCCAATCATACTGCCAACGCTGTCGACCTGGCGCGATGTACAGATCAGTTCATACCTCTGTGACCTTCACGAGTTCGTCTTGCAAAACACCAACTCGGGCCTTGCAACATCGGACCATGATGTCACTCATGTTCGTCGGGAAAAGTGAGAGTGCGCTCGAGTAGCATCTGATGGCCGCGTCGTGGTCCCTCGATTCCATTGTTACATTACCCTCCTTTTCTAGCTTGTCGATACAGCGTCGTTGGAAATCTGGAGAGATTCTCAGCTAATGAAGTCTCAGCATCGTCAGTGTAGTCACTCACCCAGTTCCCATTGTGATCGATCATTGAGGGCGAGCGTATCTTCTAACATCTCGGACTGCGCCTTTCGGAAACATTCCATCGCCTCCGCAAGACGATTTTCCCCTTCGAAAACATCACAAACCACCTGATAAACACGAAATCTCGGCAGCTTGAACTGAATGAAACGAAATTTACAATCACCATGCAGTTCTAAATGACCAAATAAACCATACCTTGCTTGCGGCACCCAAAGTTTCACTTACTGAACAACGAATCAGTGCCATTCTCGTCCATCCCGTCAGCACACCTTCCGGAGACGAGGGAGTTAGCAACAATACAGTGGTGCAAGCTGAAAATACCTCTTCGTGTCGCTCAGAACTCGACGCCTCACCTCTCATTTCCTGAATCCTTGACACGCATCGTTCCGTGGATCCTGGTAGGGATTGAATATACTATTGACCCGCAGACTTACGTCCGAGCCAATCAACGATAGATTTGTTGTGCTTCAGATCGTCGGTCATCACGTTCGCAATCTCGAGACTGTGCGACGTCATATATGCGACCGTGGGCATACGCAGTTTCACACTCATGCTTCTTGTTGTGTATACGGAGCGCGTGTTGAGATACAGCAACCTGCTTATGGAGTTCTTGGATGATTTGGTCTAGGACGGCCACTTTGCGTGCTATTGATGGGGATACTGACAACGAATGAGGGATTTTTTTCAGTTCAGATGATGTTGAACGTACCTGGGCTCGATTTTTGCGGATGGAGTTCAACGCGGAGCAACGCAAAGGTCTCGGCTGATTGGCGGACCACACCTTGAGATACGACAAGTACATTGCTGAGTTCTTGGACCGAATCGTCGAGATGAACAATTTGACGATCTGATAAATTGGACTATCAACGACGTGAGGTTGACGGCAGACAGAACATACTTGAGTTCTCATTCTGTGCTTGAAGGGATAGGATCGTCTCGTCGAGCCTCTCTTTCTCCTGGAGTTGTCGAACGATTTGCTCGAGATTCGCCACATCGTCCTCTGGCGGAAGTATCAGCACAGCAGAATCCTTGATGGTAGAGAGAACGTACTTTAGCGTTTGTTGCATTCGTTGAGCCGTTCTTTTTCCTGGTTGGACGTAGCAAGCTCGTCACGGAGTTTTCGAATAGTATCCTTGAAATTTACTGTATCGTCCTCTGGCGGAAAAGAATGTAAGTTTAGCAGAGTGACGTTGTTGATAAGCGCACTTTCATGTGCATTCTCTGCACGTAGGGACTCGACCGTGTCCTCGAGACCCGTGTTTCCAACCCTCAACTGCCGATTTTCTCGCTCTAACAGAGTCTGTCGCATCTATGACAAGCTGATAAGGACGGCATCTCATAAGAGTACGCACAGTTACTCACAAAGTTGTGGCTGTCAGGTGAGGGAAGGAGATCGCAGAGCTTTCGAAGTGTCACGGTCTTTTCACCTGCGGTCGCAATGTCGCCGTTTGGAGACATATCCATGAACCAGATGGGATGGGAGTAGGTGATGGTGGACCCAAGTTGCTGAAGCGTCGTAGTATCCCAGAGAGAGACAGACGAGTGAGCGGAGGCCGCGATGACATTGACATTCCATGCCAGTGAGATACATCTTGGTTCGTTGTCGCTGTGAATGTGCCATTTCGCGAGAGTCTTCTCGGCAGATACGTCGAGACAATGGATGTCGCCGTCGTGAGACAAAGCAAAGAGGAGCAAGTGAGCATGACTGGCCCATGCGAGCGCGCCGTTCCAGAGCGAGTTTACTTGAACTGGAACGTTTGCGAAGAGGTGACCATTGCTGCTGTCGTAAATGCGAACTGACTCGCGCTTCCAGGTGGCAGTGACGATCAGCCGTCCATCGGGAGAGAACTTGACCGCGACCACCCAGTTGTCGTGCTTCAAAGGGTCAAACAGTTGCTCGCCCGTCGACAGCCACCAGACACCGAGCGTCGAGTCATTCGACCCGCTCGCTATTCTCGATCCATCGCTTGAAATGTCCACCGCATCAATCAACTTGCTGTGTGCTTGCACCTCGGTCACCTTTTTGTAGCTCGTCGCATCCCACGTCATCAGTTGCCGTTCGTCATCGCGCTCACAATCCACTTGCCATCTCGTGAGACAGCCAGACCGCAAACACCCTTTCCAGCATCCATCGGCTGCCCCACCTCCTGGCCATCTTCCACTCGCCATCGTCGAATTATCTTCTCTGATCCTCCGCTCACAACGTGCTCCCCGCGGCCATTGGAGATAAACCCGACAGAAAGAACTCTATATTTGCCTGGCACGATTTCGACTGGATTCGCGCCAGTTACGACATTGAAGATGCAGCCTTTTTCTTCCTTGAGAATCCTATTAACAACACGATCTTGTCCAACCGAGCTGCTCGAGGGTGTCTTCCATCTAGACGACATTGTGGGTCATTGAACGCGAAAATATAGGTACAAAAATCGACTGACACGGGCTAACTTTTCGCATTCTCCTCGTAGGAGATTTTGGACAGGGATTCCAGTAGCTTTGGCGACATAGTAGAACGTTGTTCGTCACTCCGTCGTGGAATGTCGCAAGGGGACTTTCTACGTCGTATTCCTTCAACTTGCCATCCTCTGGAAGCCGGTGTACCAAATCCGGAATGATACTAACATGAAGTTGAGTGGCCCTTTCATACTGGCCCTGCCGCTGCTGGCCACTTCAAACTCGTGTTTTGCGTCTTCTAGGCACTTCTCCAGGTAAGGACCTTGACATTGTCAAGACGCGCGCGTTCCGTTAAACCGCCGATAAACAGCAGAGCGGGGAAGCGAATTCGCCATATAGCAGTCAGCCTGTGCCTTCTCTCGCTGTGAGCGAGGATCATTTTCAAGCTTCGTCCGTCTTTCGACGCTGAAAACATCAATTTCGTTCTTGAGACTTTCAAGTTCAATCTATAATGTCACAATCTCCCGGTCGAGAGCTTCGAGCTTGGACTTCTGAGTAAGCCGTAGGGCAGATGCAACCTTGTTCGTCTACGAGGTCGGTGGCCTTGTCGGGAACATACCGAATCTGAGATGTACCGCGCTATACACGGCAGCAGCTGGTAAGAAAGTTTGAGCAAAGAATAAATGATCAGATCAACGCGCACCAGTCACCAATGCGCTGCCTGCAATCTCAATCTCGACACCGTGGTGAACCTCGTATCGTATCTAAGTTTAGGGCTACGAAGGACAGGGACGGTAGCTTCCACTGTTGGTTCTTGAATTTGGACAGGTTGGAATCTTCGTAGATCTGCATCCTTTCCAATCGTTTTCCTATACTCGCCCCGTCCAGGCCAGCGCAGGATCCATCCTGTCGATCGCACGCGAGAAGTTAGACCACGACCTGCGGTACATATTGTCGTGACAGAAGACGTTACCTGTTCAGAAACACCGTCCCCGGCTGCAACCCGTCGACCATGATGCGCAAGAATGCTTGCTCGGAATCAGGGTGTTCGTACATCATACAGAGGCCGTCAGCTCATACCAGGAATCGTTCATGAGACGAATGGCCTCGTCCGAAGAAATTCAACAACTCCCCAAGTTCACCGCCGTGCGCGGAATCATGGAACAGCTGCCTCGACTAACCTTTGCGAATCATCAAGCAGGCCGATACATAGATTCATGAGTATCATCTAATACACGATCGACTTCATTGCAACTTGGCAAACATATCCCTCGCCTCTCGCAACGCCGAAAGCTGCACCTGCATCGTCTTTCGCAACGCACCAAAACAATCAGCTTCAGAACCGTTGAACATGTTCGGCACTTTGTGAATCTCACCTTCTCCTTGTTCCCAAACTGAACGGCTTCAGGCACCGTCGTCTGATAATCCGGCTGCGACATCACCTTGAACAACTTCTCAAGGTTCAGACGCGCCGGTCAATCTTCTTGTCGCACTTGGCCACCTCGGCGGCTACGTCTACCAGACTACTCTGAAAAATTCACTTGAGTAACGACCCTCGGCGAGCAAAAAGACACGACACGTACCTGCACCTGGAGATATACCACCACGTTCGACGAGACGACCACCGAGCTACACCCGACAGGTATTTGAGAATATGGAGATGACAACGACCACCTTCGTGCATCTTTTGGTTAGAGTGCTGGTTATAGGCGCTTGCGATCCAATCCACGCCTTCTCCTCTGGGGTTTGGACTCGAATATACACTAGACAAGGAACGTCGTGAGCTTCAACAATCACACTGCGAGCATCGACGCACGTTGTATGTTTGACTGTAAGTTGTACAATGCCGCCAGTGAACGTCCCGTCCGTCCGGGTCGCGAAACCGAGGGCGTGATCTTGACCGCACCCGTCCCAAATTCCTTGTCGACCATCTCGTCCGCCACGATCGGCAAGCGTCTGTCCACGAACGGATGCGTTGCATAAGAGGTGCTAGCGCGCGAGTTGAGGCCAGAGGGAAGGTGAATACGTACGTGAGGGATCGTACCTTGTAACGATCATCCTCGGAATGGACGACGATGGCGGAATCACCCAACATCGTCTCTGGGCGCGTGGTTGTGACGATAATATGTTCATCTATAGGGGATCCAGGTGAGAGAGAAAACACGCTATGAGCTGGTGTCGTACCAGAGCCCTCAATAGGGTACACAAACGACGTGAGCACACTGAACTCGAACTTCTCCTCCTAGGATGCAAAGCATCGCGCGGATGCTTGGCTGAAAGGTCTAGCGATAGCACCATCTGGTCTTGTCGGGACTTTTGATGAATGCATATAAATGCAAAGCGCGAGATGTACCGAAACCGAAGTTGCGCACCTCCGGCACCTCCTTGGGTACAATCCGACTCGTGAGACCCTCGATAATCGCCGTCTTCCCTACCCCGGGACCTATTGGAACAAACTAAGGATGTATCAAGGCCAACAGAAAAAAATTCAAGCACGCACGACCGGGTTCGACTTGGTTCTCCGGGGCAAAACTTGGCACGTGAGAACGAGCTTGCACGACAGAACAATCACATCCACTTTTGATCGCCCTACGCATCTCTGTCCGTACGGGCACGTCTAATGAGCACAACACGTACGGCGACAAAGTTGTATGCGACACGTGCCTTCGTCTCGCCCGGCAGTAGGATCCAGCTTTCCGCTATACGCCATCTCCATGAGATCCGTGCTCTGCAAGGAAAAAGGATGGGAATGGCCGTTAGCGACGTCATCCTGAAACTATCGTGCAGACTCAACTATTCCTTCAACGTCTCTCCCTTTTGCCGCGATTGCTGAAACAGAAGATATGGGTCTCCTCCTCCGCCTCCCACACCGCCGCATGAGGCTGCTGAGAAGCATAACCGCGTCCCACATCCAATTCAGGCACTCGTCGTCCAGGTCTGAAGCCGACAGGAGACAGAGCGAAGTTCAGAGGGGGCTACGACTCGTCGGCTGAGCCATTTCGCGGCGTCAGCGGCAGAAGTGAGAGGGCCGTCGCCGACTCGGTCTCTGCAAAAGCAGACTGACCCTCTTGATACGACATGCGAAAAAAGCGGGCGATTTTGAGCCCAGAGTGGTCGTGACGCTGCCAGCGTGGTCCATAAACAAATACCGCGTGTGAATTTTGTAACTCAGTCACGTCTCAGATAATACGTCGTTGATCTCAGATCGCCTGCAGCGCAAGATTGGAGACGTTTCTCGACAAATGCAACGCACTGGCACTGAGGTGGTGATTATGACGACGACGTGTATTGATTTATCGGCTGACTTGCGAACCTAGGATATGGATGACGTCAAATATCAGCTACAAAAGGCCAAACAGGACAATAACGATCTCGAGACCGAGCTCCAAGGTACGCAAGACTGTTTTCGTACAAAGTTCTTGCCTGAAAGAGCCGCTACAGGAAACGCAAACGTGGAACAGAAAGCCCGACTCTTGGAAACGACTCAGGTGCGCGAAAACACGTCGGCGATCGAGCAACTGCGTCAGGAACGGTCCATTCTTGCGCGAGATCACAAGGACCTTTAGCAGCGATATGCCCAAGCCTCCGAGGTGCGTCTTTGTTTCGTTGCTGTCTGTTGGAACAAGTCTTTGCCTGACGACGCGGCGTCTCAGATATCGCACGAGAACCGACGCCAGTAGCTGGACATCCACCTTGCCGAGATCGAGGAACTCCCGAGGCTGAACTGAATCGCGTCCGAAAAGACGCAGAGATCTTTTGTCGCGATCTGATCTGAAGGCGCTCCGTGGAGAAAAGGAGAAAGCAAAGGAGAAGCAAAAGGAGGAGTCCACGAAGGCGGAGCGTACCAAGAAACAAGCCCAGACACAGATTCGTCTGCTCAACGATCAGCTCGAGAGCCAAAAGACGAGGACCAAGAGACTGCAGCAACACGTCTGTCACGGTTCTACGTGCGTACTCGCCTCGCTTGTCCTTCATACTATTGTGACAATCTCTGCTTTCAGCGATGACGGTCAGCTCGATGCGCTGAATGTGCAACATAAACGAGGGCGCAAAGGGTTGATCGTCCAGATCCGTTACTTGAAGGCCAAGTTCACGCGAGAATCGACGTTGCGGGACAATCTCGGTTATCAAAAGCAATACCTCCTCGTACTCCTGTCGAGTTTCGAAGCAAGGTAACGTGGACAAACGTCTCTCGTCGCCTCAACCCTAACGCATCCGTGACCAGCGACAAACGCATCTTGGCATGTATATCACGAAAATAGGACACCCTTAACCTTCACCGGTCGTCATGAAAAAGCGCCGGACCTTTAAGAATGCTACGTGGTGCATCGTGTTTATTCGGCGTGCAAGGTGCGTTCCTCGCCGGGACAATGCATGCAAGTTCTCAATCTGGTGTAGGTTTGCGAGTAACGCCTGGCGAGAAGCCTGTACCAACAAGCAAATCACGGACGCCCTGCAAGAAGTTCGTCGACGTAGAACGACGGCTGAGCAAATATGAATCGTTCTGTGTTATCGTGTGTTTTGCGCACCGTGCTAATACATCCTCGAACTCTTGTTGTCTGTATCTTGTCCATGTCGTGTAGTGTGTATTACCATAATCATAATCTCAGCTCTGAAATCAAACAGGACCGAGCGGCAAGGCAATACTACGAAGACTGGGACGGAGGCCGTCGCTGCTTGCGCGTTTCGGAGACAATCCTAACTGCGTCCTTGTAGATAAACCACTTCGGATGGTGGTCACGGTGACCAGGGCCTAGGCTAGCGAGGATGTATTAGTGCGCGCAGAACAGCCAAGCGACTGGCGTACTGCATTTCGGGGAGATATGCACGGAGATATGCGGGGGAGATCGGGGCGACGGTCGTGCCAAATATCAACGCACGAGACGATACATGAGACTTGGAAGAATGGCCCACCCTCATCACTTGAAAGAGGGAAATATGTACCCGAAGGGTCTTCGAATCTAGTTCATTGTTGACGGAAATGCGACAATTGATCAAATAAATTCTAATCGCCTCCTTCCAGGTCTCCATCACTCCAATAGGAATCAGACATCTCGGAGACGTCTGTATCGTCATCTGATGCTTCACCACTCCCACCATCATCATCATCCGACACGTCCCATTCCAGGTCTGCAAGTGAAAGGCTGGGATCAGGGGGAGCATGATGATCATTGACACCCATAAAGGACATGTCCTCTATGTCATGAGATTCACTCTCTTCCCAGTCTAGATCAGAGAGCGAGAAGTCGTGGTCGAGGTCACTGAATTCGTCGAGCAAATGATGTGATGTTCCAGAAATGGTAGGTGTATGGTCGGTAGGCGGGGTATGAGCGGTGGTATGTGGGTCCTGGGTTGACTCCGCTTGGTCTGCCGCAGCGTCCCGAAAATGAGAATAGGTGTGACCAACACCCAGGCCCCAATGAAATCTCATCAACATATCACGATCCGTGAACCTGCATCCAGCATCAGGAGATAATTAATATAACTATGAAGTGTGAAGTACACTGTACCTGTTAATGTAGTAAAACTTCCAATCATTGGAATCTTTCGCCAAACATGATGACGCAGTGTTGTCTGGATGCAACCGACCTTTTGCAAAGGCGGGGATGAGATGGCAGCCTCTCAATGCCTCTGCAGGATCAACAAAGTCAAATGCATCCTTGCTATTCATGGGAACAAACCGCAATCTATCCAATGCGAGCCCGCCATAATGAGGGTCAGGTGGGACCAATTCGAACCATCGGATGTGTAAGAAATCCAGTCGTCGAGGGCTGTAGTCCTTGAGCCCCGGGCCAATGTATTGAACATTAGCATGATAGACGCCGATTATTCGAGCATAACAGAAACGGTGTGGCTCAACTATTCCAGAGCCATCTGTGGATCCTCCATCCAACATCATAATGTCACGATGGTCGGTGTTCGGATTTAACGTATCCTGGCCGCGACGAACATCGTACGTGGTGTAGTTTATACGAAATATGTTGTGCCCGTACATTCGGCCGCTCTTGAACAATATGTGATCGAGTGAAACTTCTGACGTGTTGTAGTTGTTATCGAGACCCGGGAGCGCCTGGCCGGTACTTGGTTCGGAGGCATTGGAGTGGACCAACTTGATGCGAGGGAGGAGGTGGGACTTCAATTTCGGGATGAAGTCCTATCATTTTGTTCAATCTTATTCAAATTGAGATACCGAATCTGTCCATACCGCTATCGCTGGATCATCAGCATTTTCACGAAGGAAGCGATCAAGATCGATCGGGTTGTGTTGCGATTTCCCAATATTGTAGCGTTCATCTGGAATATTTGGTACAGATTCCGGTGGACCGTTGTTGATTTCGGACTCGCGAACGCGGCGTATCCTTGCTTGTCGTCGCTCTATCCGAGTCAATTGACGGAGGAAGTTTTTTTTACTGGTGCGTGCATATCTCCCTTTTCCGACTCTATGCTCCCGTTCACCCTAAGGCACCAATCGAGACTCAATTGATGTACACCGTAATGAACAGCTACTCACCGTCTGTGTCGAGTAGGAGTCCGTGGTTCCATATAACCTAATGGTAGCAGTGTAGTCACCGAGGGCGTGAAGCTTATAAGTACGGAGATTGAGGGTTTTTGGTCTGCACCCTGAGGCAGTGGTGGTGGAGCCCCTGCCCTCCTGCTGAGAGCGAGCGCGGGCCTCGCGACGTTGGCGACCGAGAGCCTCACGTTTGAGCTCTTTGGTGTTATACAAGGGACACGTGTCTGCTACGAAAGTACGGATAGCATCTCCGAGGCGCTGAGTGACCTTGTCCATTATCCCTAGCGTTTCATCGGTGTGCATTCGGAGCTTCGCGAGGCCGTGCCAATGACAAAGTAAGTAGAGAAGCGAGAGGACGGCCGAATTGTGAGGATCAGGAAGCAAACCTTCAAATACAGGGATGGCGCACTATGCAACTCGAATCGGTTTGAAGGCCATATACGACATTGGACTGCCACACACCTGAAGAATATCTTCGAAATCGTGAGCTGCTATCCTTTTCATCTCGGATACATTCTTCGAAAAGCGCCGAATTGTATCTTTTCCGAATGTAGGGACTTGGCGATACCTGTATATAGCACAGACATCAATGGATCAGTAAAATCAGTCTCCACGTTGCAGCAACTTTCCTTCGATCAAGTTCACACAATTTGTTTCCTTTCAAACTGTCGAGCATGCGTAGAAGATGAGTTAAAAGAGCTTTCCAGACCCCTAGCTCAAACTCATGCAGGAGATCGACCACCAGCATTGCAAATACATTCAGGCCGAAAACGCGCAGTTTGTCCGAAAAAGCATTCTGCGGTTGTTAGCATGAACATAATGAGACCATTTGAACCCATACCTACCTGAGTGGGGATGAGGGACTCATCTTTGAGAAGGGCTTGAATGTGCGGAGACGTAACAGCATAGTTCTTCTTGTATACAAGGTCCCGCGCCTTGAGGACTTTGTTCCGTCGGTCATCACCGTCAACCCGAGCCAATATCTGTCGTTCGGACATATCCTTTCGGCTACCCATCTCAGGGACGCGTTCCATGGGAACGGTGCACCTCGGACACGGGCATAATCCGAGATTCCGTATGCATGCTATCAATACCCTATAGATTCAGCAAACCGAATGAGATCAGTAGATAATGCAAGCAGGTACGGATAGAACACACTTTTCTGGATAATCAGCAGAATATGTAAATATCCGAGGATAAAATCGCCGCCTAATTCCATCACAACACAAAATCACAACTCCATGCCGATACGCCTCCAAGAACTCCTCGTCAAGGAGTATCTTCCACTGTTCGTGGAAAAGCTCGCGTTGGCAGTGAGTACGGAGTGCATCACTTGCTGCTTTATTACCCAAATGTTCCACCAGAAACTCTTTGAATTCATCCGGTAGCTAGAGAAGAAAATGAGACCGGTTTCAAAGGCAAACGGAGCAGACATACCACCTGGAAATACGCCGCGTGGGAACAAAGGCCAAGCGTCGGTTGGCACCTGCGGTACTTCGAATCATTGCCAAAGTATATATACAGCGGCCACAGTTTCACATCACCAAACGCAGTCAGATGAGTGGCGTCCGACCAGAACATAAGAGCCGCGACAACACGCGGCAGATCGCAGCCGGGTTCTGGTGGAGCGTCCTGAAGTGTTTGGTTTGCCTCGAGAAATGCCGCAGATGTGAAGAGTTCACCATACACCCGAATATCATGGTCCCGGTGAGGCGGGTGCCATTGTAATTCGTATGGCTCTAAGTGAAAGTGTGATGCGTGGGCCGGGTTTGTAATCTTTTCCTTGATGATCGAGAGTAGGGGACGGTGATAAAAACCATCGACAACGTAGTTCTTTGGACCCGGGTTCTTCGAGTGACTATGAAACGGTACCGAGATTGTAATAGAAGAGCATTTCCAGCCGACATCTTCCTCCAACCATTCCGGGACATCTCCGTCGAATTGGTTGTGTCCGAGCTGTAAGTCGATGGTATCCCAAGCAGTCTCCAACACGACCGAAGGCCGGAAGGCGGGGTCTCCGATGATATCGAGCAATTGTCTAAAAGTCTCCTTGGATTTCTGGGCCCCTAGGTTCCAATACCAATCCCCGAGACGCATCGAGCTCTCGTCGGGGTAGGGGTGATATGGATTCTCAACTGTATTGGAGGCCCTGGAACCAGAGGGTTCTGAGTCGATGTGTGCTGAGTGCACGTTCTCGACCGAATACGGGTCTTCCGGGTCGTGGCGAGGGGGAGAGTCGGTGTTGTATACACGGAAAAGCCCAAACTTGTTTATCTGCGTCCTGAGTGACTTGCGGACCGAAGTGTAAAGGAACTGCTTCAAGGACGCGGTGGGAGTGGCTTGGGACGATGATGACGGGACATTCGTGTCATCTTTGGAAGCAATTTTGGGGTTTGAAAATATTTCTGGAGGAGGAAGTGGTTGGAGGTTTTCTGGCAGCGTATCCCGGAAACGTAATGGTAGCCTGCGATTAGGGCGTCGCAACCTTTCCTGTGCTAAGCTGGGTGGCTGGTTATCCGCTGGTTGCTGCTGCGGTACGACCATCTAAAAGGAGGAAACTCATTCATCTAAAGGCCAGGAAAAAATAACCTCTGATTACACACCTGGCGTGAATCAGCTGAAGCCAGGTCTTCAAACGATTCTGAGGCATGGGTCGCAGAGGTGGTATCTGCAAGTTCGCCATCGGCAGAAGGACCCGGTGTTGGGCTAGGAGTCCTACGTCGCGCTCGTTTCGCGTGATAGATTTCCCTTACCCTTGCAAGGGCACCAGAAAGCCGCTTCTTGCCTTTGCGGCATCCCTTCTCGTGGCGGGTAAAGGCGCCTATGTCGGCGTAAGCTCGACCACAAACACATGTTTGTGTGAAAG
The DNA here is from genome assembly GCA_038092195.1 of Leccinum barrowsii. Classification (NCBI taxonomy): domain Eukaryota; kingdom Fungi; phylum Basidiomycota; class Agaricomycetes; order Boletales; family Boletaceae; genus Leccinum; species Leccinum barrowsii. The sequence goes on from JBBPPY010000255.1 coordinate 28,616, forward strand.
CTCTGTCATCCATATGTGATTGAGAACGTTCTGAGTCAGTGAGTCACAAGTAAACTTGAATCTCACGCTGTGAAGATGGTCACATGACCAAGGAATCCACGTAAATTGTTCAGATACTATTTCGCTCGGCTTCTTAAGTCAGCGACTCACCTCACCGTGGACATGGGCGTAAGCATATTTTTGATGCGTCATAAATATTATGCTCACTGCCTGCACGACAAAATGGCGGCGCGACACAAAGGACTTGTGCATTGGTAGTTAAAATGCTGTCAAGGCAAGCAAGGGCAAGCCAGATCAGAAATAACCAACCAGCGGATAGGATTGGGACGAGGATCTTGAAAGTAATGTCAAGCCTATAGACGCGGTCGGACAATGGTGCTGTAATGAAAAGCAACGATACCGGACAGTAGCACACTTGCACCCAAGAGTCCGGCGATCGCGTCCGAAGATCCCACGGGTTACTGGAAAGCAGACGGTGATGGAGTTGAGTTATGAGGGTAGACAGATGGAACAGTGTCGGTACTCACGAATCACTCGTTGACGATACACTAATAGCGCTGGTTGCGCCAAAAAATGCGCCACAAAGGAGATTAACGATGACAAAGCCGAGGCGTTCATGGAACATCATGCAAGCATCTGGTGAAGCCGGAAAACCTATGGGAGCACGGAAAAGAGATGCGAATGAGTGCGGAGGTCTGGGACTAGCCGCATAGGCTAGGCGAATGAGGATCGGTGGGAGAAGAGGGTGATTGGAGAGTTAGCTTGGAGAGTAGGATCGGATATGACTCGCTCACCGTGCAGCTTCAGTCCATCTTGGCAACGACGAGCACAGATGACACGACTTGCGCGCCAGCGAGCCAGAGGGTCGAGTCGATCGCCATCAACGCCACCGAATCCAGCACGTTCCTCAATTTCGTGCTTCAGACGTGGACGGGACGTGGTTCCAGCTTTCCCGCCCTGCGGAACGTGGCGATGAACGGCAATGTATGCGCGAACTGGTCGAGGTCATGCTTCT
>JBBPPY010000256.1:0-29622 GCA_038092195.1 Leccinum barrowsii
CCTGGTAAAGGGCAGGCCCATCTCCCCCTGTATAAATCCCTTCACTTTCACCTACCCTCCCCCCCAGCTCGTCCCACACATGCAGACTCCGCCCTCCTCTACTGCACAGGTCCATTTTTCCAGTGACGTCCGCAACATGGACAGCTGGGCTCGTCGCACCAGCATACCCCTCACCACTGCCGAAGCGCTCGGCACTACCTATGCTCGTGCCCACAAGTGGCTCCTTTCCCTAAAGTCACAGCTCATACAGCAGCATGGCTGGCAGGAATCCGAGCCTGCAGACCCACGCATGCTCTTTTCCATCGAAGCCCCTTCACCCTGGCGCTCCCCGAGTGGCCTCCCTCTCAGCCCAAAATTGAAACTACAGCTCCCCATGCACGCTTCCTCCTTCTTCTCCCCCGAGAGACGCGTACAGTGGCAGATGGTCTTTCACAGCGACGTGTTCGCAACACAGCGTCTCATCGTCCAACCCATCAGTGATATTCTAAACCTCGTCCAGTGTCTTCTCACTGGCGTCGTCACCCTCGTCTACGAGGAGCAGCTCCCACAGGGGTCGTATACCACTACACGTGGTCTGCCTTCCGTCCAATGGATTAACGCAAATCAGACTGCCCTGCTCGAGGTCTTTGGGCGCTCTCACTTTAAACAACTCTGGAAAGCCTCAAACGACCGCACCACTTCCTTCAAGGTCGATTTTGAGCCCCGGCGACGCTGAGCCCGCCTACTCCCTCGTCAGACTCTCTTCCTCGGGCTGGCATCCCGTCGGACTCCATTTGCGAGCTGCATCCAGCATTACCCTATGCTCACCTATTCGTGTGTATTTTCATCGCCCAATGCACGTCAGCATCTGTGATCCGCCACCTTCTTTCCTAATCCACTTTGAGCATTGCTGTCACATAACCCATTCATTACGCATTCCTCGCATAATTTTGAGACCGAGTAGACGACCATTCTCATTATCATCATGGCACTAATCCGCTTTATTCACTCAATACGTCTATTGGCACCAGTTTAATGATACTAGCATAACATTCATTTTTCAAAGTACCTGCCAGCTGTTGTCGAGATAATCTTCACGAAGTCTACGATTGCAGTGACCACCATCAGATTACCTACTGCATATGGTGTATTTGACCTACTGTAATATCCTGCAGCTGGACCCTGGTACATAAGTAAGCGAAGAATGCTGTACGCAGGCAGGTGCCATATGTACAACAACCACAAGCGACTCGGACGGGTTGCGCATGTCGCTTTGACGAGAATTAGAGAACCCTGATCTAATGCAATTTCGACGACAGACTGACGTGCCCTACGACCTGATTATTATTTTTTCCTCGCTCGACTGGTTCACCACGGTCTGCTGCTCTGTCAGCCTTAGGGTTTAGGACAAAAGCACCGGCGCTTCTCGACGCACGTTGAAGTAAACGCCGCAGAGGAAAACACGCATGATGCGCGAGGTCGCCATCTGGAGTGTGCAGATGTACAAATTTAATAGCAACATGCATCCCACGCAGACGGCCAGAGCGACAGTCCGAGTACTCCCACCGGAACCTGACATGGACACCTCGCATGTGATGCGGCGCTGATACTTGACCACCAGACGAAGTGGGTTTCCCACATCCAAAGTCAACAACCCATGCACACGATGCGACGTTCTAGCCGTCGATCCATCAAATACTGTGCGACACAGGGTTACAATTGAAACTTGAGCGCTCCAACGCACACATTTTTACCAAAATAGTATTCACAAACAGTGGGCCACGGCGCGTTCGCCGGTGTGGATCGCGGACCAGGGTACACGACCGCCCGCGTAGAGAATGAAGAAGGATCACTTGAGCGTTTCGATTACCTGACGCGGCGATCGATGAATACCAGCGGCTAAGGGGCAAACCACATCATTATCCAAATCACCGACTCACATGGATGGTTGCATCATGGATTGCAGACACACTACGTACATACTTACCTAAATTCTCATCGTGCACGCTTGTACGTCACTATCACGGTTGGATCCCTGCATGCCAAGGATGGCTTTTGATTGAGAACAATAGATCGATGACGGTCACGGAGGAGCCGGAGAGTGGCGCAACCGATGAGCAGGATTCCGCGATACGGTAAAATCAGACCAGGGCCATCATATTACTGTGCGAACGATGTGAATGTGCCAAGTTCCGTTGCAGTGAGTCGAGATGATGTGACAGGTGGGATTTGTACACACAAAATGCCCGAGCAGGACTTATTGTCACGGTGGAAGTGGAAGTGGGCGAGCTAGTGTACTTGCAGTGACTTAGCTAAGCTAATACTGTATAGCAGCATCAAATCGGCACTTTGATACGTACTCGCAAAGGATCGTGATATTGATCAATATCTGTAGGTACACTTTCACTTTATGAGTTCGCAATCAGTTGTACTGTGCCAAAGCACAAATTGTCCTCAAGGAAACCCTCCATCCAAGCTAGAATGCCCCACATGCAGCAAGTACGTATGATCGAGCTCCCTACCCGGCTCCCACACCAACCGTGGTATAGGCTAGGCATCCGTGGGTCCTTCTTCTGCGGCCAAGAGTGTTTCAAGGCGAACTGTGAGCATACCGTCTATCCGTTTCAGATAGGCTTCCCATTCATCTTCGTCCTCACGCAGGGGTATGGTCTTCCGATCTGACGCCCGTAATACGTTGCCTTACAAAGGTCGTTAGAAAACACACAAATTTATACACGAACTGGCACGTGCCCCTCCTTCAGGCAAGCCTTTCGTCCATCAAATGTTAAATGTCAGGCAGCCAGTTGAGAGCTTCATCCAGATGGAACTTTCAACCCATTCCCAAATTACGCATACTCTGGGACGATGCGACCCGTGTATCCGCTTTCGCCGAAGCGTCAAGTTCCTGACCATATACCTCGACCAGACTATGCCGAGCGTGATGACGGTGAGTCTACTTTGATGGCAGAGAGCGTGCCGACGAACGCATTCTCGCACAGGTGTCCCCGTCTCAGAAATGCGTACACTGGGCCATGCTCCTCGTATCCTCAAGCCCGATGAGATCGAGAAAATGCGGATCGTGTGTCGTGTAAGTTTCAAGTCACTCTTTATGTCTCCATGTCTCATTGCACCTATCCCATGCTCAATCTCTGGATTCCATTTGTTCTGCTCTCTAGTTGGGGCGGGAAGTGCTTGACCTTGCTGCATCGCACGTGCGACCTGGAATCACGACCGACGAAATAGATGCAATAGTCCATCAAGCTACCATTGATCGGGATGCATACCCATCTCCATTTGGTTATCGCAAATTTCCAAAATCTGTCTGCACGTACGCCTCTTCTTTTAGTCCAGGAAGAACTACTCCCTAATCAATCCAAGATCTGTCAACGAGGTCATCTGCCATGGCATTCCTGACCAACGGAAACTGAAGGAAGGAGACATCATTAACCTTGGTCGATCCATCCGCCTGCCCGAGTCATTGGTTTACTAACTTGGTTGCGCAGATGTCTCGCTTTACTATCAAGGTAACTCTCTCTCGGATCCTCATATTTGATGATATCTGATCGCTGTCTTTGAGGTTTCCACAGCGATCTCAATGCTACATACCCCGTCGGTGAGGTCGACGAAGAGTCAGCGAAACTGATTCGGACAACGCGGGAGTGTTTGGATGCATCGATCAGAATGTGCAAACCCGGGGCGCTCTTCCGCGATATTGGGAAAGCCATGTCAGTTTCCATAACTGCACATGCGTCTAGACCGCTGACTTGGGAGTAGCGAACCGATTGCAAGAGCCGACAACTGCGCGGTCGTCCGCACCTACACTGGGCACGGAGTCAACGACCTGTTTCACACTGCGCCCAACATCCCTCATTATGCGAAAAACAAGGCAGTTGGGACTATGAAACCTGGAATGGTAAGCGGTGTTTCTGTGGCCCTTGAGATCGCTTCTTGGTTGACCATGAACCTCACCAAGTGTTTTACCATCGAACCCGTGAGCGCTGATACAGGTACATAGAGGCGATCTCAAATTAACTGCGTGTATACAGATGATTAACTTGGGTACGAATTGGGACACGCAACACTGGGAGGACTCGTGGACGGCAACTACCATAGATGGCAAGCGAAGTGCACAGTTCGAGGAGACCTTGTTGTACGTAAAGCTTGTTCGTTGTTGGGTCGTACGTTGTACTTATCGCTCGATACAGGATAACTGAAACGGGGGTAGAGGTGCTAACAGCGGGGAAGGACTTTGTTCTCTGACTTGTCGGGACGGGTACAACGTAATGTATCAACATGCGAATGCAATGTGGTGCCGCTCTGGTGATAAATGCTTCCGCCGCCGCCGAAATCCGTCCACTCCGCTTGAATTTCTTGCGAACCATGGCCATGGGAGTCGCACAAGCACGTCCCCCGATCCTTTATGTATACATATTCTTATCCCTTTGATCGCCACCCTGTTAATAGGGAATCATTGGCCGCCCGCTGACAATGTTCTTGGTAAATAACAACTAGCAGTTATCGACACGTTACCCGAACTGCGCGTCTCAGACTCTGTTTTGCTTTCGTACATCAACGACACATCCGCAGCGCGGCCTCGACATCCCAACAGATGTCTGATTCTGAGCCTTACCTCCTCGTCGAAAAGTGTGGTGCTTCGCGAGGGAAACCCATCTACGTGATCACAAAGCACATCCCGTCAGTACTAGTGCTCTTCCAGTTTGGTTGTGGCTCGGCGATTTACAGCGATTGCCCCCCCCTTTTTTTCCCCCACTTCTTCATCCGATAGCGCGACCGATACATACCCTAGTCGGACGGTATGTATCAATTCCGTTCGAGTCGCAAGCAGAAACGTAGATCGATCGATTGTGACCGCAGAGAGAAATCAGGTGCATGGACCTGGCCGACGAGGCTCTGGGCTCTTTCAAGGCAAGGCAGGGTGGATGCACACAAATACAAGTGAGTCCATCAACTCTCCGCTTCCAGCAGACCCCGACATATCTTCAGTTCTTCAACGAGGCATCAGGAAATCTCAAGTAAGCGCTTTCTCTCAGTGGAGGTTGTGACCCCAGTCGACCAGTTAATCTTAGATGCACCAATTCCGAATGCGGCATGGAGTTCTCAAAGGCAAGTCTCCAGGACAATGCCTACATCCAGATAAGAGGTCTCCCAGCCTGATTCAACCAGCACCTCCCATCCGTTTCTTCCTCTCGCCCATCGGATCCATCTCACAATATTTGTATATATGACCACGAATCATAAATTCAACCCAGTCCATACATACATATTGTTCAAGTGTGATCGTGCCTACTATTCTCATTCAGGTCCGCCGTGGCGTTCGGAAAGGTTTCCTGCTTGTCAACCGTCGCTATGAGCTGCACAGGCACGAGATTGGAAAGACTCTCTTTCCGTCGTCGAGGGCGCATATGCAACCCTTGGCTATTCGATACCTGTGCGCCCGATGAAGCGCTGGATGAATTGACCTGCTCGCTGGATGTCATGCGGAGCCGCTGGATGTCGGCATACGAGCCCTGCCGACTACGGAGCTTGCTTCGGGATGCATCCTCATAGGCAGGAAGATAACCGATCACATGGTCATAATCTCCGTGATCTTCCTCATCGGACTCGTCGAGCCCGGGAGTTCCTGGCCTACTGTCATGGCTAGGCGTGTTCCCTCCCCACGCACTAGTACCGCGTTGACCAGTGCGACTCCAACCGAACAGGCGTTCATCAAGCCACGTCTGTCAAACACTTAATCAGGTGCCCAGCAAGGATGACTGCGCTTACTTACCATAGGATGGATAAGCAGGTTGCCTTGCGCATCCACTTGTCCCACGCTGCTCTTCCGTCTCCAAAACCCAGGATCCGAGTCGGTGGATGGTGGAGCGCTCGCAGGCACCAAGATACGGAACTGACCAGGATGAGAAATAAGGCGGTACAACCACAGCAAAACTGAAAGCATACCTGGTCAAAGTCATCAAATACTTTGGGACCGAATTCGTTGATCACGTCCGCCACCTCGTTTGAAAGACGCAATCTCATCGCCTTCAACTTGTCAAGGTCTCTTTGCTGTCCAGGAATAAGCGCAACGACAAGAGGTCGAAGAGATCTAGAGCATGCTTGAATAAGTTGGCAGGGTATCAGTAGGAGTCCACTTACTTGAGCACGTCCATTCCAGCCTCGCCAAATTTGAGGGCAGCATAGTTCATGAAAGGAAGAGCGCAAATGACGAGGAATGGCGTCCACAGTTGAAGTAAGAAATGTGCGTTGGCTTTTACAGCAACAATAGTCGCCAGGAGTGCATAGATTGTGTACAGAACAGGAGCAACACCCATGGAGATCAAGATCTTCCAAGTCGCGAGAACATCTCGGCCGGCGACCTTGACGACAGAAGCAGCAAGCGCCTCTGTCAACATAACCGAGGATCAGTTAGGCTCCAAAATTCACAATGTCTTGCTCACCTTTTGCTTTCCTTTTCGATATGACGGAAGCAATAATGAACATGGGGCCATTCAAAACCACACCAGGCAGCGCCAATGTAGTCCAGACCAGCAGCAAAGCAAGACGATAGAGGAGGAGACCAAGGGTTTTCCAACTTGCCTTCTTTGCGCGGGGTACCTGAAGTTATTGCGATTGTTACCAAGATATTCGACAACTGCCAACACTGCGTACCTGGTGATCTCGAAGGCCTAGATCTCGTAACAGACGGTTGTATTTCAACACGTCGCTCCTGAGTTTTTGGACACGTGGTTCATCCTTGAAATGTGTATAACCCTCGAGGAAACGTCGATTTAATTCGACTACTTGACCCAGGGTAAGATGCTGGCCAGGGGTTTTATAAAGTCGTCGAACAGCCTGTATGAGCTGCAAAATATGTTTCAGGAGGGGACATCATGTAAAAGCAAGTAACCATACCATGAGAGTGTCATAGTCGGGAGCCCTGATAGTGACAGTCTTGAGACCGTCATAAATCAGGTCGAGGAATTTGGCAACCGCCTCACGTTTGCGATTACCACCCTCTTTGAACATCTCCACCAACTCCACTGGTACGTCAAGCGCGGTGCCAAACTCGACGACAGCACGAGAACGGAAGCGATCGGCATGGAAGTACGAAAGACCGACTGGCACGATTTTGACTTTGACGCTTGGATCGTTAACCATTGCTCCGAGAGCCATTATGGAGACGCCAGCTTTGAGGGGAAGTAAATCAGTGCGGTCGTGGCTTCCACCTAAAGTGATGTCAATCAAGCACAACACGCCACTCATCACCATGACTGACCTTCGGGGAAGATGCCAATGCAACCCCCCTCCTTCAATCGTTGGTAGACACCGTGATACATCTTCTGCTGGTCGACGAAGGGAAGTGTCTTGAAGGCCAATCCATCCTTTCCCTCTGCCTTTCCCTCTGCTAGCTTCTCTCTGATACGCGCCGTTCCTTTTCCCGCATCGCCTCCGAACTCCTTCTTGATTCGGAGTTGTGTGTCCGAGATAACTTCCACCACTTCGGCTGTCACCGAGTTGACCGATTTTGATAGCGTGATTTGCATTTTGGGCTTGAACTCGGACTTGAAACGTGTTCCATGCCCGAGGACAAGGCACGGATCGTCCGGGGACAAGGAAACGAGGCCGGCCCCAGCCTTGGCTTCGTCCGCCGCCCGAGCCACGGGTACTTTGTAACTAGCTGAGTCCGGTGGAAACCTCGAGGGATGGGAGCCACCTACTGCTGTCCATTTGGCGGGCAAAGAAACCAACGGCCTGCCGCTTCAAGCTCTTGGCTGCTGTCAAGAATGCAACCCGACGACGTGATTCCCTGAATACTTCGAGACTCAGGAGCAGGGGATCAAGGAACTGCAAGGTTTGTCTGCATGAGCAACCAGAGAGATAATTTTGGATACATACCTGGTTATGATGGGGGGCACCAACGAAGATGACGGGGCCATCACGGGGGATGTTGAAAGCACCACGTGGGCGTATCTCTCTGAAGAATATCTGGGTAATTACCCTCCAGAACATCAGAGCAGCTTCATAAGTGATAGTCAGCATGTTGAAAATGGCGGCGATGCGTCGTAATCATGAAAAAAGGCTCGGGGAACGTTGACAAGTCGGCGCAGTTCCACTGGCTGGGGTGTTGGGGGTTGTCAACATGGCCAAACTCAGTGTACTCAGTACTAGTACTCAACCAGCGCTTGCATTATTTACTACGATAATCTGCTTGCAATGTGCTTATTGTACAGTATGTCAGGCACCGGAAAGTGAACGGGAGATATGAGGGTGTAATATATAGTCAAAGAAAAACATTCATTCGATAGACGTTCGCAGCCGAGTCGCACTGACTGATGAGCCATTGCTCGTCACGCTCGCCCGCTTGTACTGGAAAAGATCATGCAACTTGTGAAGCCTGTCCTCTGCTGGAGCCTGGTCCGATGGGGACAGTGGTGATCGTGGAGCACTCCCAGAATCCCGGGATATAGGCGAACTTACGCTTGGCTCGTTAGCCTCGAGTTCTGCCGCCAACCATGAGCATATACGGCTAGGGTCCAGGAAATGCAACCTACTAGATAGCGTACTCGTCACAGCTGCCGTCCTTTCTAGATCCTCCGCAGCCCGACTAGCTAGGGCACGGTTGATGTACTTTCGGAATGCCGGTCCAGTTGTTTCGAGAAGTTTCTCTACCTTGGGTCGTTTATGCGGATAGTTCTTCAGGAAATGATGCAGTTCTGTAATGCCTTCCTTGTGCATCGCGCCGGTCGTCTCACTGGAGATGTGATTGATGATGGTTATAAGTTGGGCCTCTGGGTCCGGCTCCTCCACAGGAGGTGAGAAGCCATTAGGTGACGATATGCTTGGACTAGTTCGGTGGCTAGGTGAGGAGCGACGGTTATTGGCGGAAGCTGATCCTGTGGGCGAAATGGGTCGACTAGAAGCTGCTGAATATGGTCGGCTGATTGGATCCGGTGGACTCGCACCACCTGGCCTAGCCGAGGGGTTTGCAGGTTTTGATGCTGAGTTCAGGATGCGGTACACGTAGGGGTACACAATGGTGGCGGACGGATCATCGAAGGAAGCGGAAAGAACATCGTACGCCTCGTCCCCATAGTGAGCTGTGGGTTACGTTAGGAAACTACGATAACACGATAAAATTAGATGTCACCACATACCAACCACATGCTGAATAATGACTTTGATGGTTCTCAGTGGCATGTCCCCACAGGGAACCTTATTTGTCGCTCTAGCTCGCCATTCGTTGGGAGGGACAGATTGCAGAAAATGTTCCACGGCCGGAAGAAGTTCGACAGGATCTAGCTTCTGGTCCTTGAGATCCTGTGGGATATTTCTGGCAAGCTTCCACACGCATTTGAGAACGAGTTCCGCAACCCGGGATTCTTTCGAATCGGGTGGAGTGCCAGCACTAGGAAACGGCTTGATAATTTGCAGGAGAAGGATAAACAGGGAACTTCGGATGGTTTCAGCGTGAGATGACCACACCGAATGCCAGAGAAAACTAACCGGAAGATCGACATCCTTCTGCCTGTCGCAAACAAGCGCAAGATGATCATGTTGATGAACCGTGACAGATCCTTCACTTTGGTAACGTCACTTTCGTCTGTCTCTAGAAGACGTAGTGTCAGTTCTTCGAGTAGAGGCGTCAGGATGTCGACAGTTAACGATTCTGCCAGGAATGCATGGTCGCAGAAGATATTAAGTGTTTGTATAAGGTGTTTCGCAAGCCGGAAATTTTCGTCGAGCAGTAGTTCTTCTGGTCTCTCGAATACGTGGGTCATCTGGAGCGTGATGGTTTCTATTAGGCCTTCGGTATGCTCTGCAAGGTCCCTGTATTCCGGTGGAGCATGTCCGTCCTCATATTTCGTCATAAGTATCTTTTGTATCTTCTTGAGCGCGTCAACACTGCGCGACGGGTCACTGCTAAGAATACTTGAGATCGTTATCGTGATATCGTTGGTGCCATTGGCAGAAAGATCATCATAAGGAGCGGAATCCACCAAGGTGTCGACTGTGTCACTTGACGCAACGGATGATTCTATTGTTCGGGAACCATTTGTTCTGGCCACATATGGTAGTTCAGACGGTTCATCAGCTGGTCGGATTGCGGCGTTGGTAGATAATGCGAGAGCAGCGGTGCGGGCTGCAGACCTGGGCTGTGCCAAACGAGAGGGGAGCATGCTTTTGGGACGCAAGCCAGACGCTGCAACTGATGGAATCCCGGAAGTGCCTGTTGCAGACAGTGGGGGTATACTGGACGGTCCGGGCAACTTGGAAACCAGACGGGATGGTGAAGCTGATCGAGCAGTATTTTGCACTGATATGGGGGAAACAGATCGTAACAACCGACCGGGAGAACCAGGTGGAGCCATGCGAGATGCCGTGGAAGCGGCGGGACTTTGGGGACGTGGTATCCCACCTATTCTCCCCACAGATGGTGACTCTGGTCGCGAACCCGCATTTACCAACCGAGCCACCTGCGCAGGAGGTGCAGGAGTCTGGTGTTCGGGCTTGGTAGGACTGCTTGGGCCTGCAACACGACGGAGACGCTCTTCGAGCTGTGTCTTGTCTTTGGAAGAAAGGGGTCCAACTAACGTCCAGACCTTCTCTCCAACGAGCACATATAACTCGCTGTGGATGATAGGTTAACTGGCATTCCGTCGCAAACCACCGACCGACATACCTGAGGACAGACAACGAGGACTTGCGGACCGCAGAATCTTTGTCAGCAATCATCGATCCTATGACAGGAAACGCTCTGCTGGGTTGATTGCATGCGCCCATTCCGTTGCGTTTTAGGAGATTCGCCAGTTCATCCAAAGTACCTTGCCTAGTTTTTGCCACCTTAGATTTCAAACCGTGCTCTAGCAATAAGTCGAAGATTCGACTGTATGCGTAGACTTTCGGTAAGGATTGCACTATGTTCTGGACACGCACACGCGTAGGTTCTCGTGCATCGCCAAGCTGGAAATGTGAAACTCGACAATGTTCACATGATCCAATATCTTAGAAGTTGCTTACCTTGTAGATAATTGATGGGACGAAACAAAGCGCTTCTGAATCCTCAAACTGAGCATCAATGCTGCGTAAGAAGCACACGACTGCTTCTATAACGTCCAGACATTTAGCGGCAAGATTTGATTGAGGCTCGTGAGCCTTCATCGACACATATTTCAATGCGAGGTCGGAGCATGCCAGACCAACTGCACGGATATCATCGACAGGAACTCCGTATCTGTCTTCTCCCGACGCAGCGGCCATGAAAAACTCTTGCACAGTAGAAAGCCCAGAAACGTGGTCATTGACCGCGTTGTGATCATGGCTGAAGAGGTGACGGGTTAAATCCTTGGAGACGATGGGTTCCATTTGATGTTGCAACAGGTCCGCGAGATCCTTGCGCGTTGGTCCAGCCTCATTGATCCACCTCTGGGGATCCTTCGCCAACCTCGCGCGCTTCGCTTCCATGTTCATGCTGGTGAAAGGGAGAGAGGATAGTGCAGTCGGGGTAGTAGCCTTTGTGGCTGGAGCGACAGTACCAGGTCGTCTCAATCCAGCCTTCCCCGGCACCTTAGTCGTATGTGGAGGTTCTTCTACGGGTTCTTCTCTTGGATCGGCTCTGGCGGTACCCTGAGGCAATTTCCTCCTAACACCATTGGGTTTACTTGGAATCCCAGATGATACGGGAGCTGCAGATGCAGGAGAGGAGGGGGGAGGGGGAGTTGGGGACGAAGGAGGTACAGCTGTGGTGACGGAAAGTTTTGCGACTGGTTTGGCTGGCGGTGCAGAAGCTAGCGGAGGTGTTGCCGACTCTTTGGCAGCTTGAATGATTGGGATGGCAGTTTTGCGGGATGCTGGTTTGAGAGCGGTCGTGTGTGCCATAACCTTGTCATAGCCAACGAACGTGATCAACGAAGGAAGAAGTGCCTGAGCGCCTTTCCTGACATCCGCGTTGCGATCGTCCAAGCTTGAAACCACAGTACCAGTCCAATTACTCAAGTCGAGCGAAGATGAAGGGGGGTTTTCCTTCAGGTAATCAGAAATCCATCCCATGAGTGATGCCCGTTGGGTAGGATTCGTCGCTTCAAGTGCGGTGCCGAGGAAGTGGACCATAGAATCCACGCCTTCACAGGCGTTCGCCATCGCTGTCAAAGTCTGGATCGCAGCTGCCCGAACGTGTGCTTTCTGATCGGAAAGTACGGTGGCCACTGGGACAACAAACAACTTCGCGTACTTCTCGAAGGGCTTGCCCATCCCCGTAGCAATTCGCGCGACGATGTCAAGAGCGAGAGACTGGACCGCCTTGTTGGTGTCAGCTACTCGAGCCTTCAGCACTTGAGCAATTTCGCCCATCGTTTGTTTCAATCGCTTATTGGCACCTTGGTCTAGGATCGCCTGCAACATCTCCAGTGCCTCCTTCTTGATTTTCCATGCATCGTTCTTTGAGTCAGCGAGAATGGTGGTGCCCTTGAGTAGACCATCAATCTCAACCCTGGGGAAAAGGTCTTCCAATGGGTCTGGGGCGGTTGTACCTCCTGAGCCGGATGTCACAGACACCACAGCTACATCGGCAGATGTCCGGCTTGGCTCTGGGATAGGAGTGCCTTCGACCTTATCAAACTCGCTCTGGATCGTGCCTAATAGCTGTGGGTTTATATCCTCCAGAAAATCCTTGATTCCTAGGGATGGTCGTATGAGACTGTCGATGGCGTGGCGCAGACGAAAGTGAATGGCGCACCTGGTCCTGCAAAAAGATTCACCGTGACGAGGGCTTTGGTTGCACTGGTGCGTACCGCGGCGTTGGAGTTCTTCAAGGCAGTTTTGACGAACTCGATTAGGCTACGAAGTGAGAGCCCAGCTGTTCCAAACTCGAGGACAGCTGTATCTATCCAAGTCAATGCGTCTGCAAGAACTTTGGGAGCTTTCTGTTTGCCTAGTGGCTCGTATGCTAGATTGACCTGTCTAAGTGTTCGGAGACCGCACTGCACCCATAGCGCGACATACCTTGATTCAGCACAAACTGCAAAGAGGTTTTCTCAGCAAATATTGTCAGTGAATCTCCCGCGGGCTTCTTCAATTTTGCGTCACCAAGTTTTTCACTCAAATGCCCAGTCGACAACGCCACGCACGACTTGCCAAACGAGGGACAGTGTTCGGCAAGGGTGTTCAAGATTCCATATAACTTGGCAGAGACCTACAATAGGAAACGGTTCAGTGGAACATAAACCCCGGGAGTAGAAGAGAAAAATACTTGGAAATTCTTTTCGTTCCAACCTTTCTTCGCAATCGCCCTCACGACGACCTCTGCATCTACCTCTTCCACTACGCCTTCAAGCCAAGTGGACATCTCTTCGCATGCTGCGAGCCTTGCTTTCCAGTTTGCGTCTCCGAGCCCCTCCATAACAGATCCAGGTATCAGGCTAGCAGCGAGTGCTTCAGCATCCTCCGGGGTGTGCTTGTATTTGAACGTATCGAGAGTACCAGGGGCAACGGGTGGTGGTTTTGCACCTTTGGCAGCGGCAACCGGGGCCGCTTTTTTCACCGCTGGCGCAGTAGTTGTGGACTTCTGCGGTCCGTCGGCAGCCGCATCACCATTAGTATGTGCGCCCTTCTTTGCCTGAAATAAGAAATCATGTCAATGTCCAGCCTTTCATACACCGAAAAAGACTAACCACAAGTCTGCCGGGTGGCTTCCCCAGGTCCTCGGCGGGTGATTTAGAAAGCGCCTGAGCCGTTCCCTTACCAGGGGCCTTCTTCTTAGGAGACTCTTTTGTGGCCGGTGGTGGCTTCGGTGGCCCTCCAGATCCGGTCTTGCACTTTACTGTGGCCTTTTCGTAGGCTTCTTTAACCTTTGCCTTCCGCACATCTGCCAGGCCATCCATGATAGCATTGAGTGGCCGTTCCCCGACCATCTTCATCAAGGTCCCCAAGCATACAGCAGCCTCATTGCGAGCACCTTCGAAACTATCTTCGAGAAGAACTGCAAGTGGATCCGTGATTGTTTTTATCTGCCCCGGCAGAACTGGACTGGTCGAAGTAGCAAGACAACGCGCAAGGAACTTTAGAGTTCCTTCCTTGACCTGAGGATTCTTGTTACCTAGCGCTGGGATTAGGTCAGGTATCACATCGGGCAAAGACGTCTGTAGATTCTCAGTTATGAAGAGATAGATCGACTAGAAAACGTCTAGAATGCTCACGGTCGTGAAAATCGCATCTAGGGCAGCTCCAATGGCATCCGTGACATTGGCTTTCCTCTCCTTCAAGCGCTCCAACATGTGAGGAACCAAAGCCTCCCTGTGTCTTCCGAACGGGCTCATTATTCCCTTGGCAAGTCCTTCCATGACATTGGCGGCTGTGATGACACAGTTGATGTTGGAATCCTTGTGTATACAGGCGGCCAGGGACCTTGCAAGATCTCCCAGCTCCGGTGCATCCTTAATCCGGGGAGTAGAGTTAACGAGGGTGGATAGTTCATCCAGCACCTCTTTACGCTCCTTCCATTTCGAGGACGAGAGATTGGCTTGCAGATTTGATGGAAACTTGGCCACGATGTCGACAGGTTCGGCAAGAGTGCGTGGATCAGGAAGATCCAGCTCAGCTGAAGGAGGGGATGAGCTAGATTCATACTGTAATTGGAACTGCTTACCCTCCGGTGCACCAGAGTCAGCAGCATCATCGTTGATGCCAGCATCTGCATTAGCTTCAGCTTCCCGTTGATGTTGCCTCGTTGATCGTTCCGCCCTAAACGTCCCCTTTCCCTTTCCTTCTTTTTCCATGCCTTCGAACGCTTCTTGCAGCTCCTTGACCTGAACTGGCTTCAGCTCGGCTAGCCATGGGTCGATCGCTGACCCGATGCAATGATATAGTGTGTGAGCGAGTTGCGTTCCCTCGGCGCGGACGTTCTTGTCTGCATGAGCGAAAATCTTGGGCAATATCTTGAGGACTGGGGTGGGTGGTGTCACCTGCGTGCCGAACGCTCTATAGGTACACAATGGTACGATTGGTACATCACGAAATGGCATCTGTCAACGACTTACCGAAGAACCTCCTTGAGTGCGAAAACACTGGCCGCAACCGCCTTTGGCTGCTTCGCGCCGAGACCAGGGATGATGTCCACCTGTATGTGATCAAAAGGACTATTCCTAACCGACAGTTGATCGGACGCACCACCACCCCTGCACCAGAGTTCTCCACCTCGACGTATTGCAAAATGAGTTCTATCGCTTGGTTCTTTGTTCCTGCCCTGGCAGAACCAAGACATTTGTCAACCAAGGCAGGAACTACCACGTCTCTAGTTTTGGCAGCAGTCTCGCCTGCGAACTTGACCAATGCTATGAGGCATTCCACGCCTTTCTCCTGTGCTACTGCGTTGGAATCGGTGACTATCTTCTTGAGGAGATCGGGGTTGGATATGTATGGCTTGAATGCTGGGTCTGAATCAGACACAGTTGTTTGGAAGGTCTTGATGAGAGACTCATAGCCGTTTACGCGGGCTTTCCAGTTTTTGTGAGCGAGCCTTTCGGAGACCGAGAGTGATGAAAAGTCTTCTTCCTGAGGAGGAGGTCCGTCCATGCCCAAGGCAAGACTTGGCGTAAAATCGAAAGTAGTAGAAGTTCAACTTCACTCCTTCTCAACTTGCACTAGCTTACTTGGGTCGTCGATAACCCTGGACGCGCAATTATGTAATCAGATGGATTCTGTATCACGTGACTACCGCGCTGCCAGAGACACGCCAACGTCTGTCACAAGTTCCCAGACCTGCTGCACCTCGTCGTCGAGAGTGCACTCCTCGAAACTCCGCAGTGTCGAGATAGAGAGAGAATACCGCTCTAAAACCGCTTCCTCTTCTGCTTTCATCCCAAGGTTATGAAATACCACCATCAGCAACCATTGGACATCCGATGTGGCTTCAAACATGGAGAGCCGCGAGTAGTCAGCTTCTGCCATGAGAAGATGGGGTAGAGCTTCTCGAAGTTCTGCTTCTACGAAGCGAAAACATGTTCCAATGAGACTGTCGTTTGTTATCTAATGTATGCGTACCTCTCGAACCAGAAGAGGAAATTATACATCTTGCCAACGTGTGGCAAGCAAATGCGCGATGCTCCAACTCATGACCTGTCAGAACCTGTCGTGTGACCCAAATTGTTTCAGCTATGATTGAAAGATGTCTTGCGAATCTTACTTGAGGTAAAATGCCCTCCAACAAACGTTGACAGTGCTTCGTCATTCCAAATTCCAGTCCAATGTCCGCGAGAAGGATGGTCCCGACTCTGTATAACGGAAATCTACCTTGAAATTCAGCATGCCACAACGATTGAAGCAGGGGTTGGATAGCAGTGACAGCTTGTCCCCGTCGCTATGAATGATATGAAAATCAACACCACTTCCATGCCCCGAGTTCTCACGTACGCGGGCATGCATCACCTGATGCAATTCGCTGCCGATAGGAGCAAGTTGAGCGACAGTGTCGTCAAAGAAATACTCCTTTGAAACATATGTTGAAGAAGTTGGTTGGCGGGGCAATAAAAAGTCGCGGAAGAACCTGCGCTGACTCCTGCGTATAAACACGTATGAAATCGGTCAATAAGGTAATCTCGTGCGATTTGAAATCAAGAGCCCACTCACCTCCGACTGCTTCTCAAAGCCAATATATGCCAGATCATGATCGCCCACTCCTGATATTGATCAAGTGAAAGACCCCGCCATGTCTCCGAATGAAGGAGCTGCGCTAATGCAATTTGATAAGACCCAGCCCTTGCGAGCTGCTCGAGACCGTATGAAATAAGATGTGGCATGATCTGATGAAAGCAACTGACCCTGTAAGCCCGATTAAGTGCGACGTTGAGATGATTAGGGTCACTGTCCCCGGTCCTGGCAAATGCCAGAACAAACGATTCTTCTACCGCAGCAAGATCATAACATCCTGAGGATTCGTTTATCAAAGCTAGTGAAATAGTTGACGATCGAAGGCATACCCAACGTGCTCCATAAGATGGCCTGCATGGCATGTTGTCCGAGCAACTCTCGTTCGCGGGGCGCTGCTTTCTTTATGTCAACCCAGTGATTGTATAGTCCAATTGCCTGGGCAAGTTTCTCAAAGCATAGGGTCAAAGGCTGGCCCTATGACAGACGTCGATCAGTTGATCAACCAACATCATGCAAAAATCGCACACTCTGTGGCTGGAGGAGCTTGACAACATCAAAAAGGACCTCGGAAGGATGCAGGTCTGGCTGGATTTCATTCAGCGAAAGCATGTTATTGGCGGATAAGTTTGTGGGCAAGCGATGCAGCATGCTATTTTCAGAAATCATTGGCGATCGGTACCTACAAAAGACGGAAGGGAGACCAACCTGACACAGTGCTGCAACGTGACGCGATCACCGCTGGTGCGTGCAACCGCGATCGCCTCTTGTAATAGCTGAGATTCATGTTAGTCAGGAAGGTTGTTCTCAACAGAGTCACGAACCTGGCGAGCCGCAGGATATTCCTTGCGTACATAATGCATACGCACAAGGTTGAGTAGTGCGTGTTGTCGTATTCCTCTACAAACAAGTCAGGATTCGAATGACACATGAGGAGAACGTACTTACGAATCGTTGTGATCATGGAAACGTTGTTCGAAGTACCTGCGTAGATTCTCTGGCCCTATGATATCGTCACCAGTCGAGCGACCTTTCTCCCAGCTGAAAAGGCTTTAGGAAAACATTGAAATGCACTCTACTATAAAATCTTACAGTTGCCATGGTTCTGAGCGAGCTGATGATTTTAAATCAGAGTTCGTTTTAAAAATCCAGATGTCCCCTGTGAGAGGATCTTTTTCCACAGGACTGTAACCAGCCCGATGCTCTCCTGCACACCAAACTTGATAGTCTTTTTGTAACTGCATGACTCCATAGAACGAGAGCTTGATGAAGCTGACAAAACAGCGACGACAGAAATAGCCGAAAATCGAGCGGCGTGCCTGAATGACCTTGTGTTAGGGGCATTGGGCCAACATCAAAGGGACTTGACACGCGTACGAGAACGCTAGGCTGATGCAGAACAGTCCTCAGATGAATGGCCGACGAAAAGTCAAGTCATGCATGTACCTCGTCCTCAACCCTTTCCACAAATATGGCTGGAGTACCTAGAAGAAAGGTGATCATGGGCGGGCAAAGTTTATGTGTGCAACGAACTGTGGAAAAAGTTGGTCAATTGATCTGCGCTCGTAAGTTGACTTGGCTTGTAAATTCCGCGTCAGTTAAACGGAGGTCATGAGATGACATGGTCTTACCACTGCCTCGAGAGCTGTAATGAGGTTCCGGACGTTGAGGTGGTCGACTTCCGGTGCAGATCGAAGTACCGACATGATCTGCTCATGAGTTCTTGGTTGCACAACCTTGTCGAGTAAGACGGTTTACAAGCGGGCTGAAAATGCACCCACTTCGGACACTTCAGAGAGCAAGAAGCGGTATATGAACAACAGGAAGCTGGGTGGAAGATTGTTACGGAACTCCTTGAAAACTAGAAGAGATATTGCGAGGAGATCGATGTGGTGAGGACGAAGAACATGGTGGACGGGAGGAGGTGTCCCGGGCCTGTAGTCCATCATTGCCAGTGGTCAAGCTAAAGACTCGGCCGGGAAATCGGTCAAAACTCTATCGTGAATGGTTATCCGGTCCTTGTACACAGATGGGAAAAACCTTCCTCTTTTGGTTTGTAGACTGGACAATGATTGCATGGTCAACGGAAGCAACGTCGGTGAGATGCCAGGTACCAAAACAAAGAAAAGGGCTGCACCAGCAGCCGCAGCGGTAAGTACGGCTACCTACTCAACGCAAGGATTGTAGTTTACTTCTATCACCAGCGTCCAGCGAAAAAGAAAAAGACAACACCAGGCCAATCCTCGAAACGTGCTCCCCCCAAGTCGAGCCAGAATAAATCAAAGGGAAAAGAGAAAGCTTTCGAGAGAGGATACATCTCAATCCCTGGCGCTACTCCGGATGATGTCCACGATGGCGACCTGTCCGAAGACGATGAAGACATACTGGATGAGTTTGGCGAAACCATCAACTTCTTGGCTACGTTGGATCACAAGGGCATATCGAGGTATTTCGCCATTCGAAAGCTTCACTGATATACATATATATTTCTTTTCAGGAGCAAAAAGGAGACAGAACGTCTGCACCAACTCCATAAACCCATCCGCAAGCCCAAATTCGACGATCTACCCTCAGTCGATTCCCATGACGAGGGTTCGGAATCCTGGAGTACAGACATTGGCGACTCTGAAGCGGAGACGCAGTCACAAAGCGACTTTTCTGATTCTTCCGAAGAACAACCTTCGTCTCCGGTCGAGCTAGACTCCGATACCGAAATGCCATATGAACGTGTCCCACGGATGCCGAAATTGCCACAACCTCAGACACACCGGAACATACTTGGTCTTCCGATAAAATTGTCCGACGGACGGATAGAGGCCTCAAAAAAAGTGACCGTAGCGCCAGCTCCGATTAAAGATGATGAAGAAACGGAGGAATCGGTCCGATCTCAGTCGCCGACAACAGCGCCTTCAACAATGGCCCGGGAGGACGTTGCTACAGGTGCCCGTTTTGGCCGGCCTGCTGTCGCGGACGTGATAGGGAACAATTCGCGGAAAGCCAGAATTCAGGGCGCAAAGGACCAGATAGCCAGCATATGTCAAGATATAATTGCCGATCCAGAAAACAGCGTCCGTTTTCACCCATTGATACTCGTATTCCACCGTCTCATTTGGTGACTTAGTTAGGGCTGCTTCGGCGCTTGCATACCTTTTCTCTAGAGACAATCACGACTCAATCGCACCCGGAACCAATCAAAAATGATCACGCCATACGCAAGTTGGCCATCCTTTCTCAGCTTGCAGTGTTCAAGGACATCATTCCTGGATATCGAATACGAACTTTGACGGACAAAGAAAAGGCGGAAAAGATTAGTCAAATGGTCGCCCGAACACGTGAATGGGAGCAAGGCCTTATCCTCGTGTACCAAATTTATCTCCGTGCTCTGGAAGCCGAACTCAAAGGTATGTACTAATTTACGCCGCCTCGGGTTCTTTCTTTGAGCATCCATAAAGCCAAAAGCGACCTGGCCGATGTGGCCCTCAAATGCATGTGCACTCTAGCCTCAGATGTCACACATTTCAACTTCCGGGGAAACCTTATGGCATGCATTGTGGCGCGGATGAGCAAGAAAACATGGGATGAGGTAACTTTCTCCTGAATTTGCGTTCGTTCAGGGTTAGATTGACTCGATCCCCAGCCCTCTGATCTATGTTTGAACACGCTGATCAGCATCTTCCGAAACGATCATACTGGCGTGCCTTCGCTGGAAGCCGTACAACTGTTGAACCGTATGATCAAAGAAAAGCATTTTAACGTGCACCCAGGCGTTCTGACATGTCTCTTGCACCTGAGGCTGAAGAGCGAACTCAGCGTGAGAGCTTCGGATTCCAGGGCTGACAAAGAAGAGAAGGCCAAAGTTTACCCCCATGGAAAAGTGGCGGGTCGCCGAACCAAAGGCAGATCGACGGACCAACCATACTTGAGCAAGAAGACCCAGAAAGCATTCAAACAAAAGAAGGAAATAGAACGTGAGGTACGCGAGGCAGAGGCGGAAGTGGACCGAGAAGAACGGTCAAAGACGGTAAGTGAAGGATGATAAGGCACTTTATTCGGTTACCTCACCATCGCCTTTGTGGCAAAGCATACGGAAACCCTGAAGCTTCTTTTCGTCTTGTACTTTCGCATCCTGAAGAACACTCGTCGAACACCGCTCTTACCGGCAGCTCTAAGAGGGATATCAAAATATGCACATCTCGTCAACGTCGACTTCTTCAAGGACTTGATGCAGGTTCTCAAGAGCCTCATTGTGCGAGAGTCTGACGACATCGACTCAGACGCTGAGGAATCACGTACCCTGGACCAGAAGACCGGTATGCAAACTCGGTTGCTGTGCATTGTGACAGCATTCGAACTCTTATCTGGGCAAGGTATGTTTCTCGATTTGGACTTTGAAACGCGTCGAACCTTTGCACAGGAGAAGCCCTGAACATCGACCTCGCTGATTTCGTCAATCACCTCTACACCGTCATACTCCCAATGAGCGAGCTGCTGCAGATTGACGAGCCACCGTCAACCTCAGGGCCTCGAACAGGTCAACAACCGACCATCGCGGACCTGCTGTTTCGGGCACTGACAATGGTATTTTCTCCGCGAACTACGAGCAGCACCTTGCCCTGGCGGTCAGCCGCATTCGCGAAGCGACTCCTCATTGCTTCATTGAATTGGCCACCAACTGTGGCGCTCCGTACCCTGGATTTCGTCGAGAGTTTGGTGAAGAAGGAGCCCAGACTCGAAGCACTACTGTCCACCGACGATCGCCATGCGGACGGGACGTACCTTCCGGAAGTAGACGATCCTCAGCTGAGTCGTTCGTTTGGAACGTCGTTCTTCGAATTGCTGCAGCTGCAACAACGCCACTATGATTCTCGAATACGAGAGTCGGCCCGTAGGCTCTCTAGTTGTATCAGGACGTAGCGGTGATTAGACGTACTATGGGTCCACAGTGACGTTACAGAATATCTACAGTACTTCATGGTAAAGTGGATACAAAAGCAAATCGAGATCGATGAAGACGAAGGGATTAAACTGTACACCAAAAGAGCCCAAACACGCGAGAACAACAGTTCAAAGAAGACAATATCCAGAGTAAAAAAATTGATACAACGTTCACATGGCAGTGAATGTCCGGGTAATGAGGCGGTCATGAGGGTCATGAAAGCAAGGAAGGCATCATGAACGCCGCCGAATAAGACGACGTGCCTGAGAGGGAGGTATCCGCGTTGATAGTTGACACAGCATACGCTAGAGAGGCTTGAGGGAGGCTGGAGCGGGGTACGCATTGCCCGGGAATGTGGGTATAGGTAGGCAGGATGGAGTCGGCTTGATAAGCGGGCTGTGGTGGACTTGGTGACCTTTCAGGGCGACCGTGGTATTTTTGGATGCCGACGAGCTTGGCAGAGGGCATGTTTTCAGACTGCCCTCTATCCAGATCGTGGAAGATGACTGCAAGAACTTGTTCGTTTACGATAATTTTTTGCACGATGCAGGTCGGCGAGGCTATGAGGTGCGCACGTGGTGAACATGAGGAGGGTTTCTATGTAGATGTGCGGAGAATTACTCACTGGAGTCAAGCCACCGACTGCGACTCAAAGGTGAGTCAGGCAAAAGCAGTGTCACGGTCTCCAACTGATCGTTACCGGTGGAGTCGGCAGTCATCAGGGTGCAGAGATTGCTTTCTCTTGCGGTGCACTGGCCACGTACAAAAATGGCAGTTGAGCACCTGACAGTGGCGGAAGGCCGCATGGAGCATGTGACAGAGCCTTGGAAGCCGTGTAGGGCAGGAAAGGACGGCACGTCAATCGGCGGGAGATGTAGCTTGATTCTCAATAATACGGCCGGTGACGGCTGAACGAACGGCTGTGTGGAGGATAGGAGGGCGTCAACGGGAAGAGAGAAGGAGGGCATGCCCTCTGCCCAAAGAGAAAGTGCTGTGAGACCGCTAAAGGAGGGAGCGGGCTCAGGGAAGAGAGAAGACTCTGTGAATAGGAGGGAGGAGTCGGAGAAGGTGGGCTGGCGGGAAGGGTCGGATGTGCACTGTGAAGTGAAGTCGAAATGCTGATCATTGGGATTGTAGATGCTACTCGGGGAGGATTGAGTTGCCGGAGGCCGAGCGAGGTCGGAACTCCAGTAAGATGCGAGGGGGGAGAGTCTGCGGGAGTCGGTACGGTGGGGTTCTGAAGCCGGGAGGGAGCGCACACGGCGTGAGTCATCGTCGAGCCGAGGTTGTCGGATGGAGTGTAGGTGAGGTAGGGCGAGATCCGTGGTGGCACTCACGGTGGGGCTGGAACCGGCACAGAGGGACCGGGGCGGGCACGGGGAGGTAGCCGAGCCGCCAGAACGATCTGATGCCGGGGAGTGGTCATCGAAATGGCCGGAAGGGGTTAGGAGATGGGCCTCGGGTGAGTCTTCTGCCTTGACGGAGGGGAGGAGGGCCGTCTCGAGAAAAAGTTCCTCGCCACCGGCAACGAGATGATATTCTGGAGAGTGATGGTCTGTGAGCGAGGGTGCGGGGTGGGAGGGGGAGAGAGACGAGCCTGGTTCGCCCTTCCACATGTTCCGGAGGACCTGGATGTGGCTGGCGACCTGTTTCTTTGAGCGATCGACGCCGTTCTTGTGGAGATACTCGACGAGGAACTGGTTGCGCCAGCGACTACGGCCGCGAGAGTAGGTGGCCCAGGGAGACTCCCAGTAGTCGCGGAGACCTATGGAGACGAATGAGCGGGTAGAACGAAGGAGGAGGGTAGAGAGGACGGACCTTGGACGAATATGCGCTCGATCTCCTCTGGCCAGACTTCGCTGGAGCCATCCTTGAGTAGCTTCCTGTGCTTGCGCTGTGGTGTGAGGGATTTTACGGGTGTTTCTGGCTCGTATACGGCGGATAGTCTGGATGCACGCATTGTTGAGGAAGGATGGGAGCACGGAGAGAGGAGAAGGGGGACGGGATGTGGCTCGTTATATATGTGAGACAGGAGGAAAGAGAAGGACGCGAAGGCTAAAGATCCGATATTGGCATCAAGGACCCGCTGGTTCGGATACGTCTAATTGAAATGCCCTGGCCAGTAGCGAGATCTAAATCGGTTTTCGTGGGAATTTATTACTACTTGCGGTATCACGTCACAAACAGAGTTCAGACACCACGCGGAAATGGAAAGTGCCCGCCACAGAAGCGGAGAGCGACTGTGAGACGCAAATCGGGTGCAAATCTAAGCGCCCCCCGTCCACAACTGATCTGGGGACCAGACGTGGCAAGGGCCAGAACAACAACATTCGAGGTGGTGTGTAGCCCCCGGAAAAGATGGCCTGTCCCCTCGGCCCGACAACCGGTGCTGCCTCTGCTATTATCCGATCCGCACGTGCCGGAGTCGGAGTAGAAACTGTCCCGTCGCCGCTCGAAATAGCCGGTGGAGCGGCTGAGCCCGGATGACCGGCCGAGCGTGGCTATGGCTGAGACACAGCGATGGTTGCGAGAGCAGGCGGGGTCGTACGAAGAACGCGAGCGGGTTGTGCTCGACGTCGAGCGTGCCCTCGCCGGTTTTCCTACCCTGCGACCAAAGTCTGACATGTACAGTAAGTTTCCCTTGTCAAACCAAACCCCTTCATTTCTGATCGCAACCCGCAGCCTACGACGATGGCCGTGCCCAGCTTCTCCTCTGTCTCCACGGTCTACTTCCCATCTCATTCAGGGGTACTTCCTATAACATCCCGATTGCAATCTGGATCACAAAAGACTACCCTCGCCGTCCCCCGATCTTTTATGTAGTACCAACTCCACACATGCTCGTTCGTCCGAGTAAATACGTTGATCTCAGCGGTCGATGCTCGATCCAGTACATCCAAGACTGGATCAGAAAGCCCGAGGTCCGTTTCTCCCCTCTAGCCCAGTCCATTGCCACTCGTTCACCTTTTTTTTTTTTTCCAAGCCCTGCAACATCGCCGCTTTGCTCCAGGCGATGCAAGATCACTTCTCCCGCGCCCCCCCTCTTTACGCCAAACCCAAGTCTTCCAGCCCAGCCCCGCAACCACCCTCTTCCCCTTCATCTTCATCTACCCTCTCCCACCCACAACGCTCCTCGGCTTCCCAGCCCTTGCCGCTGCCACAATCTCCCAATCAGGATCCCCCGGCATTACCGCCGAAACCCGTCTCATCTCACCAGCTGGTCGTGCCCCCGCGCCCTACTCCTACCCCCGCGACGCTCCCTCTTGCTTATCCACAAGTATGTCCATACTGCTCTAAAACCCTCGATTTGTCTCAGTCATCTTTGCTATCTAGATTGACTTGTACAATCGGCCGCCACCGCCTTTGCCCCAGAAACCTCGTGCAGATGCGCGTCCGCCCCAATATCACCAGCCGATCCTTTCTCCCCTGGGATCGAATGCTAGTGACGGAAATACCTTTCGATCAGCCACAGAACAGTCCAGAGATCCCTCTTCTCCCACCGTTGCTAATTACCGCGCATCAATGCCTCCGCTAGAACCCTACCCAGATGCGCAAAGTCCGCCCGCGCAAGTTCGACCCCTGGCCTTGACTCACCCTGTTCTCCATCTGCCTCGGCCTCCACCGCATCCTCTACATCCACCACCGGCTGCGTCCGCTCTCCCGCTTCCGGACCTGCTCGATGATGAATCTCCTGCCCCACAGCCTCTGCAGGCTTCAGCACCGCCACGCCCCCCGAATCCAGAGCTGCTTCAACTGCATGCCCAGGTTCATGACAAGATACGATCAGAGTTTTCTTCCCTGTCGCAGCTCATACTCCTGGAGACCGATCGGCTGCGCACTCAGCAAACAGATCTTCTTGCCGGAGAACCCGCCATTCGCGATGAGATGGCTCGCCTCGAGGCTGTGAGAGACGTTTGCCGTAACGTCGCAGCAAGGTTGCGGAGTATTGTTGATCAGTCAGACCGGAACCTCGCCGAGTTACGCCGAAAGGGGGATCCCGAGGTGGATGAATTGGTCTGTTCCACGAGCATAGTCCACAACCAGCGAGTTTCCGTTCTTGTAATGTGTGCTGTTGTACGATCACACACTGACCGACATGAATTCTTTCTTTTTGTCCTCCAGGCTGATTAATTTAGTCGCCGAAGACAATGCAATCGAAGATACGATTTACCATTTGCACAGGGCGTTGAACGCTGGCCGCATCGATCTAGAACGTTTTTTGAGGGTGAGTGTTATTCTGTTCACTAGTCACATGTTCCTCATGTCCCGTTCCGTCGTCACTCAGACGACCCGCGTGCTCGCAGAAGAACAATTCATGAAAAGGGCCCTTATTGAGAAGATCCAGGAGGGGATCCCGATGGGAATGAGCTTGCCCTATTCCTAGACATATTCGGGGTAGCAACCAAACTGACGAGATCCAGATGTCCAGACTGGATCTTATGGGGTGCTCGGCGACGTAGTTGCCATATGTGCAATGTTCTGGACCAGTCTCTAACCGGGGTTGTCCCTCGCGAGCTGTGGCTAATGCGGGCGGCGCTGTGCTGCGGATTGAGAAAGACCTTGCTTGTGATTGATTGGTGGCTGCAATTTGTTCCTGAGATAGCGACATCGCGCGTTCCGGTTGGCAGAGACGAGCATTGCCTCCACCAATTGTTCCACTCCCGGATCCGGATCATCCGAAGGTTCCGAGCGAAATAGACCATACGGCATGATATCGGTTCATCGAACCACTTTTCATTACTGGCCAGAAGTTCGCCATATACATACTTACAAAACAGCAGATATGAACAGCCTATACAAATGACAAACCAACCTGATAAATCCAAGCTACAGTGGGTCAAGGGGGTTCTGTCACACTATTGTCATCGCCGACGTCTTCGCGGCTCGGAAACTAATTCAAGCGACGTGACCTTCGCCCTTTTCCGTATCACTTTGAACCCTCTTCCGAGACTCTGGTCCCCGCCTTGCCGTCCCTACCCATCTCCACACGCGGTGTTCATCACCACCTTGTACCTCCTCCAGGTTGACCCTGATGTTTGCGTTGCCCTCTACAACCCGTTCCACCTGATCCCATAATCTCTTTCGGGCGGTTATTGAGTGTTGCTCCTGGAGAATAAGGTCCCGGAGCTGAAGAGAGGACAAATACGGTTGGGGTGCCGTCACTGGATCCGTATGGTGGGCGAGTTCTTGATTACGCAACGTATCAAGAGCAATTTGAACTATTTCCACGACACGTTTGTTCTCCATTTGGCGTTGGGCACGGGTCCGTCGGAAGCCATAAAGCATGCATATGCTAGTGAACAATACTGAAAAAAGTGGCGTTAGCTCTAGCGAGCGCAAGCACAAGGTTGCATTGTTACCGATAACGCTCGCTCGCCATCGCAACCACAGCTCTCGTACTTTTACTGTGAGCTTGCAATTCAGGGTTAAATTGGCAGTCTTGTGCGCCAGATAGCGATGCCCGCTACAGTAAATTTGGTGATGTGACGATCGGGATCAGATAATATGCGATCGTGAACTCACGACATGTCCTCCCCAAATACAACGCTACCCCACTCGACTAGCTGTTGCATGGCTTCGTTAAACGTATCGTCAAAAGTGTTGAGAAGATGCGGCTGCCGAGCCAATCATATCATTTACCGCTCATGGGAGAGTGACAATTGAACGAACCGCAGTCTTCTTTCTCATCGTCTCTCGCAAGACTTCCACTTCTAGGCCCCATTTTCTAGCTTCACCTCCTTCACTATCCAGTATCGTCAGCCGGATTTCGTCACCACCAGCACATACTCTTTTTCCACGTTCCTGGCCAAGAAGAGCTTCGATCGCCTTCCCCAAGGCGCCAATGTTCCTCTTTCGCTTCGGATCTTCGATACAATGAGGCGGGAAGGCAACAGGGCCCAGTCCGGGTAACCCATCGACCACCTGAGAAACGAGGTTCCAGACCCGCTCGACAGGAGCTGGTGAGGCGGTCCCGAAAGGTGACAATAACGCGAGAATGGGGTGCGGACGCAGTATATGCCCAGTGTTGCACGTTACCGTGTGCTGAGTGCACGATGCGTAATCTGGACAAGGCGTGCATGCCAACGGGTGTGGTAAGGGGATCAATGAAAGTAGAGGGCACGGGATTCCGTCTTTGGCAGTGATTGCATTAAAGAGCTCCGATGGGATACCCTGAAAGGTCCGATTCGCTCGGTTGCATGGTCCAATCGCAGAAAGATGAGCCTGGAACTCCTGCAAAGGTTGACTGCTATTCGATCCCGCATCGCAATATCCAATCGACGCAGATTCCCGTTTGTACTTGATGGCAACACTTGAGAAAACAAGAAAGCAAATCGCATACAGTATTGTCAGTAGATAGGGCCTAGATTTTGCGCGGGGTTTGTGATGGTCAACAATAGCACCGGTAGTGTGTTGAGGGGTCAATGTCGCCTGCTCATTAAGGTCAGACTCTTCGATTCCGCCCTCCGGAATGCTGACTGGCGAAGCAACAGTGTCGAAGTCGCGACCTACAACCACTGCGTCCATGTCTGGCATGCGGGTTTGTGGTTGTTGTTCTGGTGCATGAGGGGAGCTAGACGGATGACTCAGAGGGACAAATGTCATTGCCTTTCCTGGTGGAGACCATACAGTCGGCTGTCGAGGAATGTCGGATGGAAGCTGTGGCTCAAAGTTGGACTGGGGTGGTGATCTCGGAGTCGATGCAGGGAAACGTGGCGCTTTGGTTGGAGATGATGGAGGCGAGATGTGTGGAGGTGCCGACATCGAATGGCGGGATTTCTTGTGAGCGGCGCTCTTGCGAGTGGCCTTGCGAACCGGCGCTGGTCGAACTGGCGATGAAGATTCAGCGCCAGACTGGAAAATATTGTTGTCTTCCCAGCCACTATCATCCGCCAACTGTGTGCATCGTAATTAATTTCGTGAATTGCGCCACAGTAAAATCATAAAACGCACAGAAGTTCGGCGCATTTGAACGCTATCCTGAATTTGTACGTCAGTCATTCAATCAGCAATGATTCTAATTAACTCCTAGTACCTCTTTCCTTCTCGTTGCTTTCGTAGGCGGTAATGTTTCCTCTTCTGGTTCACTTTCTTCCACAAGGATGGGCGCCTTGGCACGAGCTTTCATGCTTGGAACCCTACCCAGGTCTGGTTGAGCGGATGAACGACGGCGCTTTGGCTAAGACGGGAGTTAGTAAAGGAGTAGAGGGTGACCGAAAACTAGCCTACCGGTTCTGGTCGTTCTGGGACCTCGTCATCCTCTGGGGCGCGGGAGAGTCTTCGAGAAGATCGTCTGGGTGCCTATATCATAATGAGCCAATGCCACCAATGGTATAAATTAGCCACCTTCGCGTCTGTATTAAGTGGTCGACCAGTGAGGCCATCCATAATGCCATCGTCACTAGCAAGGCTATTCTCTATCTTCAGCCTCTCTTTTCGGAGCTTTGTGACGTTTGGTCTGATTTCGTCGAAGAACAACTGCACGAGTTTTGCTTTAGTGTAAGGAGTGGGATAGCGGATCTGGTGATGGTTGAGGACGCCTAGTATTTGAGAAACAGTCAAAATGTTTGGATCAAAGTCATTCTCGAGATAGTTTCCCTGGCTGATGATTTGTGTTGTGGTCAAGGACCTCGACATCGTGACCTACGTAGGAGGGTGTGTAGTCCACAAGCCGCACGTCGCACTCGACTGTCCCAATCATACCACGATCACGTGCTCGAGGATGAATGCCGGCATTCGCACGCTCCGCCCTCTCCGACGGATCACCCCCGCCCACTGCCTCGCCTCATCTTCACTTCTGTCAGGGCAACATGCAGTAACTATTGTGCGCTCTCATTCCACCGAGAGCACACAACGGTCACCGTATTTCATCTCCCGCCGTCCCTTGTCCTCGCCACCTCCTGCACCCCCTCGTGCATGTGCGCTCACCTGTATGCCACTCATAAATTATCCGTATCTCGCCCTTCCCCTTTCTAGGGGCATCGCAATTACGCAGCCGGCGGGTCATCCAACGCGACGCAGACCAGCGCGTCGACGCAACACTCACCCTCGCCTTCGCCCGCCCTCCTACC
>JBBPPY010000257.1:0-29563 GCA_038092195.1 Leccinum barrowsii
GATCGAGCGTGATGAAAGTCGAGGGGAGGGGGAGGGGGGGGGGGCAAACTTATGATCTGTCATACTATATGAGATTTCGACTTGCTGGTGGATCTTTAGCACGTGTCCAAGGAAGTGTTGATCGGATCCATGAATACTCCCAACGTGATGCCGCCGAGATCCACATATGACTATTAGTATGGGGGTGTTTGCATGCGCGAGTCGCAGCACGACTACGCATCCGAGTAATTTTCAAGACTACTAAGTAAGACTACTATCCCCGTCGAGCTGAATATACCTATGCGTATCTCGCCATAAGTGAGCAAAGTGCTTCCCCAAGTCGTTCCTTAGAGCTGCCTGTCGTAACGCGTAAGCTCTAAGACCCTCCAAGAGAGCGGGATCGTTTGTTTCAACAAGTGCGTGTCTGTCGAGCCACCAGGACGCCTGCCAGCAAAGAAACTGGAGGACTCGTCGTTGTTCCTCCACTAAGAACTCCACCTCTTCCGTCCAACGCTTCGCTCGAGCCCGTGTACGACACCATTCGATGCGGATTGCTGGGTAAATCAGTTCAGAGACTCAGAGTGGATATAAACCGGATTGACGCACCATCCTGGAGGTCCTCATCCCCATCAATCTCTACTGCCCCCTCTCCATAACCACATACTATCCATATCCATGAGAGCCGTCTACGCCCCTCACTTTCCCGGTCTTCGGTCCCAGCTGTCATTGAACGGATGTCTTCATCTTTTAGAAGCCGGAGACTCTTGTTCCAGCCACTAGTGGTCTTCTCCAGGAGGTGTGAGAGTTCTTGAAAAGCATTGTACGCTGCGCGATACTTCGCTGCACTCTGCTCCACCTTCACGTCCACAGCCTTCAAGCAGTTCCGAGCACGAGTATTAGCGCCTTGACCCCGCAAAAACCGATCCTTGAAACGGAGCATGTAAGAACGGGACCGCAAGGCCTGACGGAGTTCCTCGAGCGCGTCATGAGCCTGGCCGATTCGAAGCTGCCACTCAATTTCTTGTAGAGTGGAGTTGCACGATGCCCGGCCTTGTAGGGAGGAAGGCAACCAGAGGGGGTATTGCTCTGGTTTCTGTAGTATGCCCTCTGAATTCGGCGAGTTGCTAGAACGTAAGGCAGCAACTCCGGGGATATACAAAGTTTGGATGCTACTCCATGCCTCGATGAGCCTTGTGAGTGCATTCGCTTTCTGTTGGACTTTTGTTTTTTGTAGATCGGTCGCATGTGGGCCAAGAATCTGTATATCGAAATGAAGGCGGCGTCTTAACGTAGGCATTAGCAGAGCATCACCGGAAACTTGTTGTATTCCACTTACTGTTGATCCTCTAAGTCGATACCATTACTGATCAGGGCACTTGGCGAAATTTCGGAATGGATAGGTGGGATGCTCGACTCTTCAATGTGGTGCACATCATTCTTGGCGAGTTGTAACCGCACACTCGCTTGGGTAATCGCTGATAGTATGAACAGCTGAGCTAGGTTATGCTGTGGCTTTGTCTAATGCGAAACACACCATTCGACTTGACCTCAAACGGGTTGGGTTCATTCAACATATTATCTTCCCATGCCTCGACGCCCTCCTTCCACTTTGAAAGTTGATCCTTGTATTTCCCCGCCGAGAGGGACTCTTCGAATTCACGCAAGTCCTCCTGATGTTCAGATCGTTCAGGGACTGCTTCTTTAATCTTCGAAAGGATAGATTTGCCTGCCATGTAGAGATTAAGTAGAGAGAAATCAGATTAGTGACCCGCCTACATACCAAAACTAATAAATTTTTTCCAGTTGCTGTCTCCGATAAGGTCATCAAGGGTGTCACGTCGGTGCCCAGGACCCATTTCCTTTGTGCTAGATGCAGCGGCATTGAGTGTCGACCAGCCACGTTCCGGTGCCTCACCATCTGTCCGTCCGACGCCCTTCACGAAGTTGAACGAGTACTTCCATTGGCACTCCGCAACGTGGGCTGGTAGGTGGAACTTCGGAACGCAAACAGTGATATTCTTTTCTTCATATGGAAAGTGCATCGGATAGGGAAGGGTCTCCATGCGCTCCCACAAATGTCGACTCCACTGACAGGCGATATCGTAAGAGATAACGAATTGCTTGATGGAGGCCATATCTTGCAAAACTGAGAAGAACAGATAGTCCATATTTACATAACTAGACATCGAGATGACGAGAATGAGCTGCAACTCAGCTGCAATATATATAAACTTACCGTTCCCCTTTCTGTAGATCACCAACTCCTCCGGGGAGTTTCATTTCATGTCGCGCACAACAGATGCTACCGATTCCGGTAGCTGCGAGCCCCTTCGTGGACTTAGAGTCGGCACTGTTCACTGCACTGTGGCTCGTGCACAAGCTCTTCTGTAGAATTGTCAGCAACAGTATGTCCGAAGTGATTAGATATGCACACTGGCCTCCTGCCGGGTATTTGCATGCTTGGACAAATAGAGCTTATAGGCAAGCTCTTCT
Source organism: Leccinum barrowsii (assembly GCA_038092195.1). Taxonomy (NCBI): domain Eukaryota; kingdom Fungi; phylum Basidiomycota; class Agaricomycetes; order Boletales; family Boletaceae; genus Leccinum; species Leccinum barrowsii. The sequence goes on from JBBPPY010000257.1 coordinate 2,473, forward strand.
ACAAAGTACGACCAACCTTTGCTCAGGCTCGGGTCGACCGTATCCTTGGAAACGGCTCTTCGCTTCAACCGGAAATTGGCATCAATTGCAAGAAAGAGGGTATATAACCATCTTTGGCATGTCAGCAAGCGCTTTACAACGAGAATTGTTAACTTACTGCTTCTCTTTCGGTGCTTTTCCCCAGTCCTCCGGGAGATTCTTTCCAGGATGGGGACATGCTGGACAAAGTACACAGCATGCACCCTCCGTAGTTCCATCCACTCCACTAGGATCATGACCACGCCCCGATCGTTTTAACATTTTGAGATGTCGCCACTGGCGAGCCATACGCATGAATTGTTCATAGCGATCCTTAAATTTGTAGTTGATTTTAGTGGTAGCTACACAAACTTGAATCACTGCCACATACCTTTGGCGGAGATAGGCCTGTGTTATCAGTACGGCGAGTGAGTGAGTTGTAGTAATGATGTACCGATACCTTGGACTCGAGGGAAAGAAGATGGAATTCTTCCAGAACGCTAAAGGTGGCCGCAGTGCGTGGGTGGTCAGTGGTGGCAGGGAACAAACGATATCGAAGCAACTGCTGAGTCGGAGTCTCTGCAGTTTCACAGCCGCACAATCGCAGTGTCACCGAGTGGATTCCGTTGTTGTGGATAATGACAAAATCGTCTGAATGTGGGGGCTTAGGTAGGCAACATGATTGCCCTGATTGGTGCCCGAGCTGGATAACCAAACCGAGTTGCTTGAGTGATGTCCGAACCCAGTAAGAGCCTTGCCATTCCTAAGTGACCGTGGTCGAAAATAGTAGCTCATTGCACGGAGAACTAGTAACCCTTACCCTAACATGGTGCAGAGGTTGATTTATATGACTTGATAAGACACAACTTTTGCAAAATAGGTCGAGCGTTAGACAGTCATGACAACGGTATATTGCAGGATTGGTCTTGCAAATGGTACAGGTAGTTGTTCCAGTGCGCCCTTCCTGGCGGATGAGTTCAAGAAGAAAGTCTGTGCGATCCCGATCCATCCAATTTAGAAGCGGGTAGTCCTGACAGATGACGAGGTGAGTCAGAGGTTAGCCAATCACGCTTGAACTCACAGATATCGGGCGCCTGTGAGAATCATCGAAATCCTCATCAACTTGAATGTCCATGTGATCAGTCGGGTTGTCGATGTTGGAGGTAGTAAGAGCTAGCGGCGGATCGAGAAATGAAGCTCGTGGCAGCGAAGTGGCGGGATCTGGGCCAGCCACAGCATCGGAGACTTTGTACGGCTTTTTTGATATATGTAGCTGGCCCGATTGATCTGTTCTGATCTTTGTATGGCGCCCCACTGTCGATGTATTCAGAGTGTTCGAGCTTTGTGTGTGATGAATTTTCAATCCTTTCATCGGTTTGAGTTGCAACCTTTCAACTGTTGGGCGCACTGCAACCATGCCATGGATTAGTGGTTCGCACAATGTAGTACATCTGTCTGTATTACCATTGTTTGTCGACCCAACCTTGGGACGTCTATCAGCATCGCGTGAATCGGGTTCCATTTAGCCTGCGGGGCAGCGGGGGTTGGCAGTCGGAACTGTAGAGTGGTCTTTTTGCAAGATGGTGAATCCAAGCAAGCCGGGCCTGACTCGGAGTAACTAGGAGACCGGGTGGCTTCCTCCGAGTCGTGGAAGCAACGTGGTTTATTACACATATAGTACTGAATCAATTCAGGAAACTAAAAGACTTGTGAGCGGACATAGTTCCGATGAGATCGACTCGGATCGTGACATCTGATATCGATTTTGGTGATCATCGATCATCCTAGAAAGGAAGCGATAGCCGTGACTCTTCGGAGTCACACTACTAGCATTACTAGGCTTGTACGGATGGTATTGGGTACTAACTTAACAGTGTACGCCAGTGACGCTTGGCCATAATGTCAAGTGAGATTGTATTACAACCATTTCAAACGCAGTAATTGAGCCTGACTACTATCATGCTACATGTATAACACTGAAAATACCGCCTGGATGATTGAGATTAGTGTGTCAAAGGTGAACTTGAATAAATCTCCTACCACAGTGCACAAATTGCATCTGAAGTCGCACTAAAATTAGCATAGCTTCTTTAACCCCGGTGTACTTCTCCCTTTTCTCCCTCTGCAACCACTGGCAACGAATTGGAACTGGAGCCGATGGCACGTCCCAGGAAGTATCTAACCCCAGAAGAAAGAGTTCTCGCTGCTCGTAGCTACCGAGCAAAGTACTATGCAAAGTCAGTCCTCTCACACCGGTTCCCAACTTCTTCAATCCACTAACATACTACTTGTGATTACAGGAATCGGAGCTTGATTAATAGGACGCGCACTGTGAAACGCAAAGAAACTAAGTACGTTGGTTTATCAATAATATTCTGTGGCCATGCCGATCGCCGTGCAAGCGTACAGACGCAACGATCGTGTTGCATAGCATGACTGCTGTGCCGGCCACACGGAGTGCGATCGAAACGCTGCGGCTGTGCGCAGTTGGTACAGCCGGCGGCTAACATAGCTTGTGACTAATTAGCCCTCTTGCAGGACCGACTCGGAAAAGCAGGTTGTCCAACCCATAGTGATGGGCAACCCTACGTCAAAAAACCCCCTGTTGTCACGTCGGTTTGTACTGTTGGGGTCAGCTGGGCTCATTCCAAGATTCTCATCTGCTCTCACAGCCCAGGACGACCGATTGGTGCAAAAGCCCTGGAATCTTACAGGCCCTCAGGCTCCAGGTCCTCTGACTCAGAGTCCAACATCTACGCCGCTTTGAAGGACTCTATGTTTCAAGGTGGAGGGTCGTTTCGCCAGCGAATGCAGACTCTTTGCGACGGTTTCATCGCTTCAGGCGATTACAAAGAAGTCTATGACACACTTTCTGCCGTTGAAGCTCTTGAAGCACGCTTGGGGAAAATTACTTTCGCGCGGGCCATCCAGCAAGGATCTTTTGTTTCTGACTCTGAGCAGTCTCCGACTCGGAGTCTTCAAAAGACCATCCGTACTATTGAAAGGAGTTTGGAGGATTTACTTATGAGCGCCATGGAAGGTCTCGATGTAAGTCAATTGGCACACAGAGGCCTTTTGCTATACCAGAATGCGCCGGATATCACCCTGTAGCACCCAATTATAGATATTTCTGTTCAACATTTGAAGATGCTCGTGCCAGGGCCCAGTAAAGGCAGTGTGGACCGACTACCCGGAAAAATACAGTGACTCTCGTGTAAGACATTCTACTGCCTACTATGAAAATTGAAACTGAATCTTTAGATCCATCAACCTGACTACCTAGTACGTGTCGTCTCCAATCTATCACCAGCTCGTTTAGGCTGTTAGATGGAACCAAGTACTATTTTCGTTGGGCGCGTTTGTTGAATGCTCCCCAATTTGAAGGTGCGTGTCACTACTCTCGTGTAAGACATTCTACTGCCTACTACGAAAGCTAAATCTTTAGATCCATCGGGAAATCCATCTGACTACCTGCACGTCGTCTCTAATCTATCAACAGAAAGTCGCGCGTCGCGCGTTTGTTGAATGCTCACCAAGGTACGCGTCACTTCAAATAGCTTCCCCGTTGATACCCTCAGGCGCGTTCCTTACACACCGCCCCCAGCCTCTTGCTATTTCTGTCTACAGGACTTGACACTACCCCCCGCCCCTTACCATACATACCCCCACCCCTGCCCCTGCCCTTCAAGTTGCCATTTCTGTCTGCGAGACTCAGACTCGACATTCATTGTAGGTGCTCAAAACATTGTTGTATACCGCACTGAACGTAAATAGTAGATGCCAAAAGAGTGGACTACGAAGGAACAGAGGGCGTTTCTTGACGACGAGCTCATCGCGTTCAAGAGGATCGGCGGCCGGAACTACACGAAGCACTGGCAAGCACTCTATAAACGATGGTTTGAAAGATGGCCAGAGCGCGAGCTTGTGCTTCCTGGCTGCTCCGACTCAGCCATACTGACATCAGATCAGACGAGTGTTCTCTCCGACGCCATTGAACGACGCCAGGGACAGCTTTACCGCTGGATGCACTGGCACTCTGGGGCAGGAGAACACCGGTCTGCCAACGCCAAAACTGCTAGGATTATGAGCGACCTCCTCAAACCGAAGCAGCGAGTGAAGAAGCCATGGGAAATATATTCTAAAAATTACTACCAAGCCCGCGTCCAACCGAATATTGGGAAAGGTTTGTCGATCACTGAGGTCAATCAGAAGATTCAGGAGATGTATGAGAACGAGTCTCCTGACATCAAGGACGAGATCCGGAATATCAACGACGAGCAAAAAAAGGCGAAGAAACGAAGGAAAAGCTATGACGGCGAAGAAGATCTCGAGTCCAACGTCGACGAGGACGAGACCGATCCCAATGTGATACGCAGGTAAGCAATTTTTTGTAACTGCTTCGACATGCTGAAGCCTGACTCCCCACGCCACCCAGGAATATTCAGCAATGTGGGCCCGCACTTAAGCGGGTCATTGACCACTTGGGGAGACGAACCGGATGGTACTTCACAGTTTTGATGGGCGGTCCCGATCCACTGGATCCTGAAGGTGGGAATCACGTTGCAAGGTAATTACTTTTTGCATCAAACCGAGTCAGCTGACTCAGTCACTCACTAATTCGCAACGCCAGCATACATACAGGCAAAACAAAGGAGGGCCGTGACTTTGCTGACGTATATCGATCCTTCGATACAGAAGTCGTCGAGGCGTTTGGGGAATTTCTGAGCATTGCACAGGGTAAGCCTATACTAAGCGTTCATCTAGCGTGCGAGTATGATTAGTACTAACGGGTAGTAGAAAACAGAGGCTCGACGCAGCTCTTCTCTTTCAAAGACAAGACGTCGGACGACGATGAGCAAGGGGCTGATGAAGATAGGATCAGTGATGGTGCCGTGATAAAAAACAACACGAACATCGACGAAGGCAACGGGGACAACGACGGTGCCGATGAAGGAGCCGATGCCAGTGGAGAGAACGATGACGAATATGGAGATCAAGATGATGGCAGCAATGCAGCGTTGGTCGATACTAACGATGGCGCCAAGGTAGACGCCAGCAGGTATGGGGTGTCGATGCCATCGTAAAGTCCACTGACGGCCAGTATTTATAGAGTCGTGGCTCCCACTACCCGTATTGCAACACCTCCTGCATCCCATCTTGCAACACCTCCTGCGTCCCATCTTGCAACAAACGCAGCCACTCATCTTCCAAACTCTTCAACGTCACACGTGGCAACGCCTTCTTCGTCCCATCTTGCAATACCCCCCGCACACGGTCTATCCTTGCCTGCTCATCCTGCGAACAATACAGTGAATACCTCGGCAATAACGGATCCCTTCAGCAGTGTCACACCATTTCCTGGGCTTTGGGACGACTGGTCACTGGGCGCTCTGGGGACGATTGATCCTACAATCTACCCGAACCATCCTCATGTTCCCCCGCCGACCGACACTTTTTCCTACGATAGATTTAATGACGGAATATCCAACTTGGGTTTTGACTTCAACTTTGCTGGGGTCTTTCCCTTTGGTGCCGGCTTAGACACAGGCGCTATGAATCAATTCTCGGGTTTCAACGATCCGTTGATGTCTCCTCTCCCGACCCTTCCTCAGCCACCTCCCTCGATCCTATGTGGAACCACCAATTCGCAAGAAAATCAGCCCTTGGCAGAGACCGATCCTCCTAACGGTGGACCCACCTTTTCACCAGGACGTCCGAAGCGAGCTTCGAAGCCTTCACTGCGTGCCCAACGAGATAACGCGATCGGGGAGGAGAACAATGCCTTGCAGCCTCCTCCACAAGTCCCGTCGCATGCCAAGCAGAAGGGGAAGGGGAGGAAAAGAGTTCTTGATGATGGCTCAAATGCTGCGGTGTCGGCGAAGAAAGGTTTGAAACCTACCTCACCCAAAAAGTAAGCGCGCGGTCTGTTTGAAGAAATCTACTGACGTAAGCAACGGATTTAGAAAGCGTAGTAGACTCGCATAAGTGCTTCGAAGGGGCCGGCGTATTCGTGTATTGGTTATTAACTTTATCTACTAAATGTAGAGCAGTGAGCGGGGCTGCACTGAGCACTAAATGTTGGACGCTACCATTTTGCAATACATAGAGTGATCTTGCAAGTTTGAGGCTGGATGGGTTGTAGTGAGGGATTGCAATGCGAGTCAATATTGCATTGAATGGAACGTGAATTGCATCTTGCAAGAGATACGCAGCGGGCTTGCCATGCAAAACAATCTTGCAAAATGAAGGAGTGAAGCGACCCGGGTCTTGCAATACAATGCAATCTTGCAAGATCAATTGCAAATGGAACGTGAATTGCATACAATATTGCAAGAGATACACAGTGGGCTTGCAATGCAAAACAATCTTGCAAAATGAAGGAGTGAAGCGACCCGGGTCTTGCAATACTACAATGCAATCTTGCAAGATCAATTGCGGAATGAGGTGTCTTGCAAAACCGAGACGGAATGAAGTGAGGGCTTACAATGCAAGACAATTTTGCAAAATGGGGAATGGAATGAGGTGTTTTGCAAAACTGAGACGGAATGAAGCGACCCCGGTCTTGCAATACAATATAATCATCTTGCAAAACGAGAGCAGGACTTGCAAGCTGATACGGGAAAAATATTGCATGACTTCACACAGCTTGCAAAAACGGTCGGTCATGATTTACAACAGTCAATTGTGCAACACGCGTCAAACGATAGTTACAGAAATTTCCTGCAATTATGTGTCTCTATGGCCTGCACCACAACGTTAACTGCTCCGAATTACTGACCCCTAGGCTCTTCCGCCATGAGCTGTGATTGGACTAGAAAGAATGCACGACACCCATGGTCCAAAAGGAGATAAAGGTAGAAAGACCCGTCTCGCCGTTTTGGTCCGAATGTCTGTCAATATCTACCGGCGTGGCAACATTACCATTGCATGCTGTCGGACTAACCTATGAATTTAGAGATTCTTTTGGTGCCGCTATCACGGCGTGTGTACGGGTGCCATGTGTGCGCGCCATAGGTTAAACCTAAATGAATCACGGGTCCATTTCAATACCGTCGCAGTAATATAATTCGTTCATATACCTGCATGAAAGTAACGTACAAGTCAGAATCCCCGAATGCAACTACTGACAGTCAGCCTACCTGCAACAAGTCACTACAGTGCTGTGAAGGACCACCCGCCGACGAAACTGAGCGCTGAGCGCTGCCACGATCATGCCGCAGTATACATGTTACACATTGACGAGCCCCATCGTCCAATCAAAAGTCGCGGTCTCGGTCGAAAAAGATATCTGATAAGGGTCGCAAGTTGCCGAATTCCTCGCTTCTTCGTCGGAGTACATTCTTTTTTCCGTGCTTCTGATTGGCATGGCGTGCCATGCAAGAGTACCACTAAGCTGGGTACTAGCGCCGAAATGGATGTGACTCAGAACCACCGTTGTCTTGAAATACAGCATCGTGTTGTTGTTACTACTATCATACGTATGGCATCGGTCCATTCAGTAATGTAATGTATGTGACTCATCGCGCTTGCCAATAATTTCCGTCCGTGGGCTAGGCGTGGTCGACAAAAAGATAAGCGCTACGTATAAGCATCCGTGACACGAGCGTGGCCCAGCTATCATATATCAGACGCGGCGGTATTTAATAGGTACTTACAAGACGCGGACCAATAGCAACAGTACTACAGCTAGTAACCATGCTATGTAGTGTTTTAGACTAATCCAACCTGGTAAAGCTAGTCACATCAGTTTTCATCGCCTCGACCGATCATAGTTCACCATCATTGGTCGTGCGCGTGAAAGATGGTCGGGGAAAAATTCTCGCGATCCCGCCGCATGGTAAGCAGTGCTACGTGGTTACGTCATCCACCAGTCTCGGTCGATGTTGTCTTGGAAACGACCAACCTTGTCCAACAATAAAATCATCGGCGCCGTTCATTCCACCAGAACTTTGAGCTAGTTGCTGCGCCGCGACCGCTTACTTGTCAACACGACGAATGGCGGTGTGTCCATTTCCCGTCCGGCGTCGGCGGGAACAACGAACAACAAACATGACGGAACCTTTTGGCTTAGGTTTGTGTCGAGGAGAACTTGGGTTCGCTTCTTCTAGTCGAATGATTCGGATGGTTATGATACATACGAGGATGATGCGGTAAGAGGCGCGACAATGACGCATATCTGAGGCGCACGTAGACTGTGGCAGTGACAAAAGGAGTATTTACCGCGCGGAGTTGGGTTTTTGACGTGCCTGTACCGAGCCGTTCTCGTCGTTCTGCGCATCGGTCGAGCGAGCAAGCAATCAGGATTGAAACTTTTTGGCTTTTGCGACGCTGCTTGGCGTTGCGAGGATGGGGCATCTCGCATCCAAGCGCATCGTCGGAACACGTGGGCACGAACCTTGTCTGGCTCGGAGAATGACAGGATTTGGCACCCTCGAGCCTGAGGGTGCTGGTGATCGACGAACGTTCCTCAGCCTGTGTAATAACAGAGGGAAATGCCCACGATTTCCATCAAGCAGACCACGAGCTGGCGCATAACATCGGCGGGTCGTGCCGATTTGCGAAAACATCGGCATTCTCGACGACGTTTTGGTCTCGATTCCCGTTCGCGAATTGTATATTGATGGTCGGGAAAAAGCCTAAAGCACAGACGGGGTAGAGACCAAGTGAGGTATCGACGTGAGTCCGGTTATAAAGGTTGTTTGGGCGGCCGATCGTGAAACGTGTCGATCAAGAATCGAACCGAAAATGACCACGTCTCATATCCCGACGGCCACCGATCGCTCCGGGGAACGTGATTGGAGGACGGCTAGCACTGTTTCAGGCAAAGCGGGCCGGCGCCGAGTAACCTAATGGTTGATGAGGAATCAAACAGGAGTATATAGTACATAACCGACAGGGTTTCAATTACTTACTAAAGCGGCTGAGCCATTGTGGTCCAGGAACCGGCTAATTTGCAAAATTATGGATCTGAGATCTGTGTGACTAATTTCCATTTTTGGGTGTGTGGATTCCTTATTACTTGTCTCGCTGTCGGCTGCATCGCTTTTCCATTTCGTTCCCTGTCGACATGATCAACTATCAGCGATACTCCATCGACCTACACCAAGATAACTGGTCAGACATTTTTAAGCCTCCACGCAACGAGTCCATACACGAAAAGCAGGCTCGCATCGTACGACAGCAGGAGGCTGCCAGGATATCACGCGAAATAGACGATGCCATCGAAAAGTCCAGGAAACTCTTCGAGAAGCGCAAAAAGGCCATAAAAGTCCTCCTTCTCGGTACCATCTACACCATCTCACACTGCTCTCGCTCATCGCGTTCTTCGCAGGCCAGGCCGAGTCTGGCAAGTCCACGATGCTTAGAAGTATGCCATCTCCTCCACCTCCTCCTTGTACAAGCGCTCACGACTCTTTGCAGACCTTCAGCTCACTTTCTCTCCAAACTACTTCCATCGCGAGATACCACTCTGGAAGGTTATCATACAGCTCAATCTCATCGTGTATGTCCTACCTTCCTCTCATCTTACCCTCTCGTATCCTCATGCGACCACAGCTCCGTCAAGAAGCTGCTCACCATTATCGAAGACGAGCTCGACTTGCAGGCTCTCTCTTCCCAGTCTTCCCGCTCAAATATTCTTGTCCCTCCCGCCTTGCCCACGCTCCTTAACAACAATGGTGTCTCCGGTGCTGGACCCTCGCGCCTGACGCCCTCCACTTCCCCACCGACTTCTTCTCGTGTTTCTCCCAACATGACCTCCTCGCCCAGCATGTTCGCTCATGTATCCAATGGCTCCGGTGACATTAGGCTCGACTCCAATGATCCTCCCCTGACCCAAGCCCATGCCGCCCTCCGTCTCCGCCTCCTTCCCCTCCTTAGCGTAGAGACAAACCTCGCTCGCCAGCTTCATCCTGATTTCGCCGGTCCGTCTCCGCCCCTCGCCACCTCCACTGGCTGGACGAAGTGGGCGTCTGGGACCGGCGGCCACTCTGCCAACGGCTTCCTCTTTGGAAACGACGAAATATGTGTTCGCGCTGGTGGTGCTTGGAAGAGCATTCTGGAACGGGTCGCAGGAACACCCTTGGATGATGAAAACTCGCCCACTCGCCACTCTGGGTCCCAGCCCGTCAATCCCCAGTCCCCCACTGTCTTGGCAAAGCAATCTATTCGCAGCATGCGACCCCATCCCTGCGATCCAACGCCTCTTCTGGAAGCGCTAGCCCCGGACATTCACGCCCTTTGGACAGATCCTGCCGTCCAGGCACTCTTGAAGCGCCGGGGCGTGCACATGGAGTTCAGCGCCGGTTTTTTTCTAAACGATATAATGAGAATCGGCAAGCCCGGCTGGAAGCCAGCCATAGGTTCGTCTCCCGATATTTGAGAGGCATGCTCTAAGATGTTTCATAGACGATATCGTACGAGCAAGACTACGGACATACGGGGTGGAGGAACATCGGTTCTCGGTCGATGGTGGTATGCGTCTGCGTCGTTGGTCTTGCTTTCTGCTCACTGTGTTGCTACATAGGCTCAGAATGGTACATCTATGACGTAGGCGGTAGTCGGGGGTCAAGGCATCAGTGGGTGCCTTACTTTGATGACGGTTAGTTGATCCCCTTTGCTTTGAACGTAATTTGACATGATGTGCCTAGTCCAAGCAATTATCTTCCTGGTCCCGCTGGTTTTTAACCAGGTTCTCGATGAGGATAGGACAGTTAACCGATTGGTGTGTCTTGTTTCACTTCCTTATTTAGTTTAGCTTATCATCCTATAGGAAGATTCGATCAACCTTTGGAAGCAGGTCTGTTCGAGCCCCCTGCTCGCACGCACCAACATCATTCTCTTTTTAAACAAAATGGACATCCTCCAATCGACTTTGAAGTCTGGCGTCCGTGTACAGACGTTTGTACCAACCTATGGCTCACAACCGAACGATCTCGAGCATGTCGTAAGATGTACGTTGCATGAGCGCCCACTGTTACCTCCGTGATATCGGTGCTGACGATCACCTTTGTCTCAGACTTTCGTGAGAAGTTCCGGGCATATCATGTATGTTGCATGTCGTCATTCCATTCGCTGCGTCGTGTGCTAATATGGCGCCGGTCAGAGACGGCTGTCACCCAAACAGCGAACATTTTTTTGTCATGAAACGTCTGCTATCGTACGTACTACTGGGTCATTGACACGTCACAAGGTTCCGGTTTTGACTTGTTATCCTAGGACACGCAAGCCACGCAAACTGTACTTACGGGCGTACGAGAGGGCATCCTAAGGGGCCATCTCGAGAAGCTCAGCGTCATCTAAATTAAATATCATGTACGAATCATTTGATCCACACGCATCAGTCCTTTTTCTTTCGCTCCCATATTCCAAACAAGCATGGTCATCCCCCACATTCACATCTATCATCAACATCACATTGGTCATATCTATCCTTTCAATGGCTTGGTCCATTCTCATTCCCGCCGCTAGAGGCCGACTGAGATCCTTTTTTTCGTTTCCATTTTCCTCTGCGGAGGTGTTATGCTTACATATAAGATACACGGGATTCCACTCTATGTCCAGGTTTCTTTTTGCCTATATTCGTATGGATAGTGTAACCTTCATAATGTAGTTTAGCTTGGAAAGAACTGGTTTGTTTGCTACATACAGGTAATTGCATGTTGCGTTTTGCTCGATACCTGAGACGCGGAGGCGGGGACGGGAATGAGGACAAGCGACGGCAAACCATGAAGATAATACATAAAATTTGACGTGCTCAGCACTGGGACATGCCACCCACGGACAGGCTCGAGGCTCCGTCGACGTCGGGCCATCAGCCTTAGGAACAACTTGAAGGATTTTTTGGCTTCAGGGGCGTACGGTTGCCAGTGGGTGGGAGTGAGGGAGTTTACTTACTTCAAAAGGGTAAATGGGAAGGTACGATATGTGGCTTTCCGTCATATGTTACTACATTGTATGTGCATTCATGTGTACGTGTGTACGCCATGTTGGTAACATCTTGTCAAGCATCATCCCTGGATGACAGGGTGTGGAGTCGTCAAGTTGGTGATATTAAATAACTCGTTAACGGTAGCACATGAACGACGCTTGTAATGTCGTGGATATGATGCAATGCGTGCACGAGGGCGGGTATCAGGGTCACTTTCGGGTATGTATGTAGTCTCAGGCGTTCAGGCACGAAGGACGTAGACAGTGTACCAACGTAAATGCATGACTCGGATACGCCTCGTAGATCTCGTCGACCGGGTCCTCGACTGGGGCGCTTGGTTCGTCAACGAGCGACGAGCGACGAGGGCGGGGAGGGGCGGAATAGACTCGGCAGAGTTATCTGCTATGTTAGTGACGGTGCTCCATAATGATCATCATATCTGGGACCCAAGTACTCATTAGTATGGACAGCTCCGACCTTCGCTTGAATCTTGAATCACGATTATGTCTGACTTACATTGAGCTACTCCATGATATTTCCAACCGATTTCTAGGAAACCGCATCCTTACCAAAGGAAAGACGGAAAAAGGCAGATTAGTATTTGTCGATCAATGACGTGAGGATGATGATAAACACAAATGCAGTGGGGTATCATAGGCGCGATCCGGTGCCTCAGTGTCTCCGTGATCATGATCTTGGTGCTTGACTACCACCGAAGACCGAAGACCGGACATAATCTGTGATTTGTGGGAGGGATCGAGTCAGCCTTGGCATTATAATATTGTGATCAGCATTAGGCTGTCGATCTTATTTCGTCATAATTAGGCCAAGGTTGGAACGTTGGAGTACACATAAATGACAGCAAGTCAGGATTGATCGATCATATCGATCATTACCGGAGTCCTCGGCCTCGGCCGGACAAATGTTCTTCCTGTCTCTCCTATCGGTACCGATTGGTCCCCGTCGCATCATCGCTTCAAAATCAACCAGCGTCGCAGGCGGGACGGGCGAGCGTCGGACGAGTGCTGCAGGGCAGACGAGTGACGTGGTTCGGAGGCAAGAGAGGAAGCGGTGCCTCTCGCTTGCGTCGCTTGACTTTGCGGCACTACTACTCATAGGCTACGGAGTCGCAGGCACGAGCGGAGCCTGTGGAAACGCCACAGTACGTCCCACTTGGTCCCGTGGCCGAGGCGTCCACGGTATATTTTGGTCAGCATCCCGACGCCCGTGAGCTTATTCTCGATTTGATATATGAATAATTCCGATAACGGTCAAGTGATCATAATGAATGTGTCAAAAGTTTGGCACGGTCACCGACGGTGAACGATCAAGTAATGAAATTTGAGGTCTGACTCAGATTTCGACAGTGGGGGCGTTGCGGCGCTGTCACGTCAAGTCCCCGTCTCGCACCCAAGAGAGGGTGTAACTCTTGCATTCGGAGTACGTTGAAACGAGGACAAGACACGTAGCCTGAGTGAAATTACAAGACGAGAGCAAGGAGACGGAATTTGATTTATTTTACCTGATGTAATTGTCACATGATTTTGTGCCGCTTTGCTTTGCACATGTGCGTTCGACAAAACCCTCCACGGGAGTCGGGGAGGGTTGAGGAAAGGCATGCTGAGTTTTCCGACTTAGATCCGCAATGTGACGAAGTACCCACAACGATCCCAGCAGCCGACGCGTCATGGTGAGTGTCTAGTCGTGTGGACTCGATCCGAGTCGCTTGCGACAGAATGTGTCACGACACCTGACAATACCGCTTGAATCAAGAGAAAACGCGCAAGATGATCCGCAGTGTGGTCATGGTGCAATTCCAGAGTGGAACCTCCCCGAAGTCACTACGCATATCATTATCGTCCCACGTCTTCCGATCTCGGCGTGCCGTCGCCCGCCCAAGGTGAAACACGAAACTGGACGAATGGTGGAGGGAGAAGACTTCGGTGCCGATTATAGCGAATCATTGTATAGATACAGTACGGATCGTGAGGTCGGCGCCACCAGATCTATAACCCCCGAGTATCGTCTTCGGTTGCCAAGGAAAGTGCAAATGAGGGCGGGATGAGGAAAGAAGGTAGTATGGGATGACTGGTTAGCTGATACTATCCGCACAGTAAGTGGATGGAAACCTACCCTTGCAGGACAAGGGGTGACCCACCTGATTAGAACCACAAGCCCATCAACCTAAACATCCTCGCGTCGTCGTGCATCGGCAGCGGGGTTCTCGGGAAAGGGCTGGTAGACCCGTGGACGCACGCGATCACTTTGGTCATCGAGAACTGTGTGATGCGAAAGCGGCAGATACCAAGCTATGCGCTACTGTTCAACGGAGCAGCAATATGATAGTACAGAAACAGGTCCAGGTTGGGAGTGTACATTGACCCGAACTACCTTAGAACGTATTGCGTAGAATCCGACACGAGGCGTCGAAGATCAGCCACCAGGACCCACAGCTAATCTTTTGCAGTGGATGTCGGGTCAGACAGAGCCATTCCTTCCATGTCCGACTCGACATAGCAATTGCAGAAGATTAGGCGCGGATCCTGGTGGCTCGTGTTCGAAACCTTGTCACGCGGAATATTCGTTTCGTCTGGGCTGAAGCCCTTGTGACCCGAGCTAAGCTGCCCCTCGTGGATCTGTTTCTGTGCATTTTATTCGCCTCGTTGAATAGCAGCGTGTAAGTCGGCACCGACCGCTTGCGCTTCACTTGCACGCAGCTCTCGGGGACTGAGATGATTGCGTTGATCCACGTGTGCAGCATGTCATCGCCAGTTTTCCAGCGGCTTGACTATGAACTGTGTCTCGTTGCAGCCGGCAATGACGATTCCAGGTGTTTTGCCTAGCGTGTCGAACATCCCGCCACCGATGTACGACGAGGTGAGGTTGACACCTGGTTTGTGATTCTAATCATCCAGTGAGCCGGCACACTCTCTCGTTGCACTGCAAATGCGTCCACTCACTGCACAGAGAGTTTACTAACCGATCAACCCATAACTTCCTTCCTCGTCCCATATTCGTTTGTAGGAAAATTCGAACACTCAGCCCTCGTAGTTATCTGCCTTGCCAATGTCGTGATCGTCGCGCGTTGCTCCGTTTACTTCGACATACAAGAATCGGACGTTGCCCGCGGAGGCACTGGACAGGAGAGTCGTGAACTTATCCTCGAAGAGAGTGGCAGTGGGAGGTTGTTGCACACGATCGCACCAGAGTCTCTTGAGTTCGGTACCGAAGTACATAGTACATTGTGGGAGCGAAGCCCAAGTGCTCGGTTAAGCATTTTCTAGACGCGAAGAATGTCGTCACCTGTTTCGGAAGCAGAAAACGACTCGAAACTTGTTCATGCGAGCGGTGGCCTCACATGATACACGTAGTAACCATCATATCAGAGATTTGTCCCCATTGTTTCGCCTTCTGAGAAGATAATCACGCTGCGGAATGTGGCATTGGCTGTTTTGTCCATCTTCGGGTTTCCACTGCTATCGACGGACCACTGGTAATACAGGCTGACGAGTGAACCGTTGGATACGCAATTGGGGATAACGAGAGTTACCATCTCGTTTTGGGCGAACCGAGCGAGTTGAGCTTGCCAGTATACACGGACGTGGAGGAAACTCGCGCCGCATCCCAGTGTAGGGCAAGTGTCATGGGCCCAGAATGACTACACAAGCTTTCTTTCACGTAACCTTGACTGTCGGCAATCGTTCAGAGCAAAACCAGGGGAGAAAGATGATGGTGATAAGTTTTCGTTCTTGGTATAAGTCTAGCTGGTTGTTGGAACAGAGGCGGAGGCTGTCGAGTGAAGTATGTAGAAAATGTGCGCTGTGTGCTGCGCAACATCGTCGACGTTGACGCAAGTGCCGGTGGATCGCTGTACGCGGGTGACTCGGACTTGCTTGCCGCAAGTTACCGACTCCGCAATTCATCCGGTAATTACCGCACCGCCAGACTTCGGCTTCTGTCCCCGTCTTCAACCATCCCTCCTACTCATTGAGCACACCTTCGACGACGTTCAGGTTAAAAGAACGCCAAAAAATACTGGTATACTGGCGAGAAAACAAAACTACGGTGCGTGATCAGTCGACACGGTAGTTACGGTTACTAGGCTGATATCGATGACAACCAGACAGAAGACGTTCCTTCCTACGCGACAGCCACCGTCACCCGTACTTCAAGTTGCTTCATGTCAGCTCTAAAACGAAGGCTAGCATACGGACCTCGTGCTAGTGAACGTTGATCAAGTCAATTTTGTTTTACCATTCGCAGTGATGAGTTACCCATGGTTGGGTTGGTATGTCGGTGATAGAAGGCGAGTTTGCTGCCCCGGTATCTTGCTACGCACTGCATGCGAGATCCTTTTCACGGGCATGTGATGTGTTCTATGCATTGTGCAGGCAGCAGTGCTATCAGTTACGAGGGTTACACAATCGTATCTCATCAATATATTCGTTTCCACGTCACGGAACTTCGACGGTATTCACGTCAAATCTCACGTTTCAGGCCCCACGGAAGGAGACAGATTGGACGCTTTTCGTTCCTTCTGGTGGTATGATCTCACTTGGCACACACCCCATTGCCTTGTGATCAGCCAGTCAGGTTTTATCTCAATCGTGCAAACGTTTTACGTTGCATAATCAGCGGTGTCAGTTACGGTATCACTTGCCCATATAAATGCACGAGCATGATGTCTGTCTGACTCTTCAGCTCGCCAATTCAAGAAAGTTCTACTCGCAGGATGTTTTCATTCCTTGCTCTCCTTCCATTCCTTACTCTGACCACGGCTACGCCGCAGGCGAGGTCTAGCGACTGTGTAGGCACGATCACGTCATTAAGTGACGTAAGTGCCGCAGTCCAGTGTACCACTATCAACATCCAGAGCTTCACCGTGCCAAATGGGAAGACGTTCGCCCTCTCCTTGATAGATGGCACGACCGTGAACGTCTGTGAGTTGTTCTTTATGTTCTCTCGCTCTTTGGTTCTTTTGATTGACGATTTGCACAGTGGGAGACCTTCAGTTTGGGACCACGTCCTGGAGGGGACCTTTGTTCTCTATCAAGTGCGTCCAGATCAAATTTTTCGAATGTATTTTTTGACCTTGGAATACTGAAAACAGGGGGAATGATATTACATGTGAGCATTTTATGAGTGCTTTTTTTTGCCTCTGCCTTAATGGTGTCTTCCAGTCAATGGAAACAACAAGAAGTGGGATGGCGGTGGATCTTCTCTCTGGGTGAGTGAGATCACGTTCTACTATTTCAAAGTCAAATCGATCGCAGGACGGTCTCGGAGGCAACGGTGGTGTTATCAAGCCCAATCCCATGATGAAGTGCGCGCACGCAATTGACTGACATGGTGTCATCCCTAACTTTATTCCATAGAGTCTCTATGTCTGGAACAATTTCTGTAAGTGCTACCACCCGCATGGCATGGCACCAAGACTGACCTCCTTGTAGTGCTTGCAAGTCATCAATTCGCCGCAGGCAGCCTTCGGTATAAACCCCACTGGACCGCTGACCATCAGCAATGTCACTGTCGACGACAGTGAGATCCTTGTTTTTTTTCTATGATTGCACCTTTTTAAACGTTTGAATGTCCAGGTGAAGGAAATGCCCCCAATTCCAAGAGCGGGGGGAAACCTGCTGGTAATGGAGAATTATTAATACGCGGAAGCACTAGAAGCATTGATACAATTCCCAGCACACAATACTGACGGTTTTGACGTCCATGGGGATAACGTTGTCATCAAAGGCTGGTATGAAACCCTTTTTTTTTGCATTTATGCCACATTCACACGATGGCGCATAGCACGGTGATCAACCAGGTATGCATATTATGCCTCTGATGAACTCAATTTGATTCGTTTCTCTCAAGGACGATTGTATTGCTATCAAGGCGGGAAAGAACATGACATTTGAGGACAATTACTGTGATGGTGGTCATGGCATGTCGATCGTATGTGATCTTGTTTCTCCATGGAATCAAATGTGTAGATATACATTATCTAGGGATCGATCAGCTCCGACCTTGTTGTTGACGGTCTTCTCTTCCGGGGCAACCAGGTTGTCAACAGGTGCACCGTTTCTGTTGGAACGTGAACAGTGCTCTAACAGAAATCAATGGCTCGTAGCGCTCAAGCGTTCCGCATCAAGACCGACCAAACCGCGACTAACAGTCGGGTTAATGATATCACCTACTCCGTACGCAGATGCATCTTATTTCTCCATTGTTGTGCTCATTATGGAATCCACATCAGGGCAACACTGCGACCAACTGTACTAGGTTTGGTGTGATATTCGATCAAAGCTACCCTGCAACTCTTGGAACGCCTGGAACTGGTGTTACGATATCCGTAAATAACCTTGCGCTTGTGAAGAACAGAGTGTATGCTAATCGTTGGTATTGAAGAACATCAACTTCATTGACGAAGAGACCAAAGTCAGCGTCTCGAGTGCCGCGAAGAGGGTTGCCGTGAACTGCGGGTCAGGCTCGTGCCAAGGTATAAGACTCTTGTCCAATCCAAAGAATTGATGATGATATACAGTTTCTGCAGGCACGTGGAAATGGGATAAATTGCACACGAGCGGCGGCCAGGTTGGCCTGATGAAGAACGCCGGCATGATCAGTAATTATTCTCCCTAGATCTTTTTTTTCTTCTCCTAGGTGCTTCCGATACCATCTGTTTGATTCGCGGAAACGACTAGAGCGATTGTGCAGCGCGCTTAGCTACTATTCCTTTTGCGCAAGAATTTCTCCAGGATTGGGAAAAAAATCTTTCTCTCGCTGCTGTACGTACGTACGTACACTTTTAAATTTAGTCCGACCACCTCGATGGCATCGTCGCTCTTTCCATTACAGGCAATCATTTGCCCCTAAATATTATCCTTTCCTGGCCCCTCCATCGATGAGTACTTTGTATCTCGACGACTTTTGTGGTGTCTGTTCCATGCAAAGCTCTTTCTGTGACTGCGAAATTTCTGATTCTCCCTGGTCGGATTCCATATCTTCATACCCCTTGGGCGGTCTCGAGAAATTGGCCTGCAGTTTCAATGCTGGCGCTGAAGAACTACCCTGTGGTACGATAGACTCTGACGGGAACTACTTTCTTGGAGTCGTTGCTCTCGATATGGATGACTCGGCGGTGCAATGGCCGGTTCGTGGGCCAAAGCGACTCTGTGCGGCGAGCACTCCGAAGAACAATTGCTACACCTACACCGAACAACAAGAATCGCCAGGGACGACACCACCACCAGACTCTTCCTCACCCGACGGCCTGTGGACGGCCTCTCCACCATTCTCGACCGATTTGGCTTTGCCGGTACCACCACGCGGTGATGACGTGAATGTGGACCTCGGACTTGGACAATGGCGGGTCAAAGCACCTGTAGCATATAACGACGGCGCGGACTCGGATGGCTTCATCTCTCCTACCACGACGTGGGCGAATCGTACTCCCTCTCCTTCACCGACCCCCATGCCTCGAGGACACAAAGTCTCTTACTCTCGACCCGATACTATGGACCCTCCTTATCAAACCAAGCTGCACCGTCAGGATAGCTCCCAAGGAACCTTCTCGATACCTCTTTTCAACGCTTCTCAAGGACACACTGGCAGGAACGACGGACGACAAGTCGTGGCAGAGGACCTTCCGACCAACGCGCAGGGTATATGCGCAGGAGCGACCCGGGCATCTTTAGACGAAACGACCGGTATCGACAGAGGCGCTGTGTTTCGGCGCATCATACCTTCTAGTCGCAAGCAAGCCATCCTTCCCGGTCTTCCCGTTGTCGTCCTGCAGTTTGCTGCCAAACGTGGATCTGACTCGACGCAAGGCAAAGAAAACGATCGGCCCGACGATGCCGCGATTATAATTGACGAAACGAAGGGAAAGGATGGTGTGATCATCTCGACCATCTCTCCTCGGGAGGTGTCTATTCTCACCGCCTCACTCCGATACAATCATCGGAAACGCTACCGGTCCTCTTCTGGAGAAGACGACACAGAACCGAAGAAGGCGAAGCTCGATCTAACGGTGAAGTCGCAAGACGTCGAACTCAGATACCAAGCCACCGAACCTGCAAGCATACGGCGCGCGCGTTCATTGAGATCGGAGGCCTCTGCATGCTCGCAAGAAGAATCGGTGGTACGCTTACGGTTACCATTCAACTTGACCGTCGCTGACCGCAGTGTACATCTATGCGCCTCTCTCGTCCAGGAAACGCTTATCTATAATGCCGCTACGAGTGAGCTGGCTTCACGAGCTGTCGTGGATAGTTATGATCCACCGACGGTTCCCAGCACCCCGCTTCCAGACTCTGTGGAATATGCCAGGTCGAAAGCAAACCCATTGGTTCGAACGATACCGATGTTTCGTCACCGATCTTTGAACATACCCTATATCCCCCCGGTACCCATCATCGCACCGCCCCCGGATGTCCCAAAGACAGTCGTCTATAGCGCCGAAGACTTCGCGATAGACCGCATCAAAGCACTGCTCGTCAGGGAACGCTCAGAGCGCGAAAGGGATGGTCTGGTCGTCCACGACGAGAAGCGATTGCTGCGATTGGCAACGACCGATGTGACCTTTTCGTCCAGAGACAGCGCTAACACGGCCAATTTGAGCGAAGATTGTAGCCAGTGGGAAGCAGAGTCGTCGTGCTCCTCGGTCGAGTCGCAGGAGAGCCAGGATTCCGCGCCAGGCCTGAACATCCAATCTGTGGAGCAGTATCGCGTCGCGGATCGAGAAACTTGGTCCAGTGCGTTTGGTATCACCGACGAGTTTCGGAGGAAGATCACGGGATGGATGATAGAGGTGAGCCGAACGTTTGAGATGCATCGTTGTGATTTGATACAGACTTCGTTTCTGTTTCCTTTTAGTTACTCCCAGAGAAACCGGTCCCACACGAGGAATTTGGACGTCCTCTCGGTACCGATCTTTACGACCAGCTTGCGAACTCATTACAGACACGGTTCCACGCTGTGCAATTGATTCATAGGTACTTTCTTGTTCCAGACAAGGTCCGGTATTGGAAAGATGCCTGGGGTCAAGAACTTCGCAAAAGGGAGCTTCGGGACTGGAGAGAGATATCCGATCTAGAGCGGCAAGCCTGGGATCTCGCAGTTGCATGCATGGCATTGAGTGTCAAGGTATGCATTGTTTGGTTTTTGTTCTGGAAAACGGAGAGAGATCAACTCGATAATCGATAGTCTCATCGTGACTGCCTCCCGCCCCTTGGACCTATCTTTGCAGCCGAGTTCGTCGGTCTCGCACCCCACCCGATGACTTGTCGGGCCCTAGAAGTGAGTATTCAATGGTTTGAATCAATGCAGATTGCTGAGTTTGTAAACGCCCAGCTGGCACAACATGATGTCATGAACAGCCTCCAATTTATGTTGGGCAGCTGTACGCCGCAAGATGTCATGGATGAGCTGTGGAATGCGTTGCCTACTTTGCGCAGGGTGACTGGGTTGATGCACAACGGTTGGGCAGCCGTTCAGAGTGAGACTTGGAAGAAGCTGTTCGATTCGTTTCTCGGTAAGTACAAATCCGTTACGCCCAATTCTCGCATGTCTAATCATCTAACCCTGCTATGTGATGCGGTGCGCAGAACCAGACGTGCTGCAGTATCCGATCAGCATACTTACGGCCGCGGCGTTAGACCACGCCTGTATGATGACGATAGGATTTCATGATTGCGACAATCCGGACCTGTTTATTGAAGTGTTGGGCTTGATGCATAACGTCGCCTTGGACATCAGGGATGTCCTGCAAATTTCCACGGTGAGTCTGAACCTCGTTTTACCTGCGTGTGGATATTGGCTGACGTCGTGGATTGCGCAGAGGGAAATACATGAATGCGCGGAATGGTTGAAGCGTGTCGGCAAGTAGAAGAAAAATACCTTTATTGTTCCTTTATGCTTGCTGCAATTTGGACTTTTGGACGTAGAGTTGTAACATAGCCTGCTAATTTGTATGTATGATCGTGCCGATGACGTTGGGGAAATGCAGTAGATGCGCAGATGGTAGGGTCGAACACAATTCAATCAGCAGACCCGAACGAGATCGAGTCTCGTGAGTCGTTCAACGAGGAACTGGAAGGAGGCGGGCGGCCCTCTGGCAAGATTATGAGGATCTTGAAAGAAGACACTAATAACGTCTATCTGTCTAATTTTCCCGCCACACGAACGTCGCTGACACCTTCGAGCGGCAGGGTAACGCGGTGGCGAAAAAAGAAGACGGTCCTATGTACCAGAAGCAAGTCTGAATAGAACGACACGGCTAGCGTGGGAAAAAGTAGATTCGCCGGGGCCCCATTTGTCGAATGGTGGGAATTTGGAAGCGGAATCGCATCGTCGCTTGTGTCGTCTTCCGTTCTCTCCCAGAGAATCTTCTTTTTGTTCTCCTTGTCTTCTTTCTCTTTCTCTTACGACCGTCAGAACGACCACGAACCAACCTGTCCCGCTGTCTCGACGTACTTTTTTCTTTCTGCTATCGAAACGCTCCACCAGTTCATCTATACCCGATACCAACATCCGTCAACTGATACCTCGCGCACACCCGTGAAAATCTGTACAATTTGCGCAGTGAAATCTCGCCGATCTGAAAAAAAAAATGGCCCCGGGTCCCAAGACGGGTCCGGCACTATTTCTTGGACTCGAGCTCGCCACCGATCAGCTCCGCGCGTCCATCGTAGACGAGAGTCTGGAGCTCGTGGGGGTCGAGTGTGTAGACTTTGATTCCGAACTGGTTGAATATCAGTGAGCCTATCATTCCGTGCATACCTCCTCTCCCACCGATCACTCTTTATTTCATTTCAATGTTTTTTTCCCGAGTTCTGCGCCCCAATATGTTCGTACTCGTGCTGACTCCTGATCAGGACCCAAGGCGGCATATTCACAACACCAGGAGATGCTTATACCACCCCAGTCGATATGTGGGTCAAGGCCTTGGGTGCGTACATTTTCGCGGACCCAAATTTCTCAGGTATCAACATTGACTAATTTGGCCTTTTTTCAAATAATTTCCTCGATCGCCACTTTATTTTCACGTGATTTCCACAGATTTTATCCTAGAAAAGCTTTCTAGAAATTATGACGTGACGAGAATAAAATCAATCGGTGGCTGTGCTCAGGTGTGTAGGATGTCATCGCCGTCATTCACCTTTTTTTTGTCGGTAATCCGATCGTTGGTGATCATGTTTTTTTTTCGTAGCACACCGTTGTTTGGTGGAAGTCGACCCCGATCCTTTCTTTCCCCGCATTTGACCCGCGACTTCCACTGCATTCCCAACTTCCTTCGAACACGTTTTCGTTGGCCAACACCCCGGTCGCACAAGACACATCGGCACACACCCATGCCCTGGCCCTCGAAGCCCTCCTCGGAGGCCCAGACATTATGGCTGCGCGCGTCGGCACGTGTGCCAACGCGTCGATCCTTGCGGCGCAGCTCCTCCGCATTCGGGAGTCTTGGACCTCGGACGTGTGGGCCCGCACAGGCAGGGTGCAGCTCGCGAGCGCGTTCATGGCAAGCATGGTCGTTGGCGAGTGGGTCAATATGGGCGAGGCGGAGGCGTGTGCGACAGGCATGTGGGCGCACGTAGGTGGGCAAGGCAGTTCAGGCCCAGGAGGAGGACATTGGGACGAGGGCGTCCTCGAGATCGTCGGTGGTAGTCTGGAGGAGGGGCGGAGAATCCGAGGATGGCTTGGCGATGTCGACCACGCGAGCGGTAGGAAAGTCGCCAACGTGTCGCGGTATCTGTGTGAAAGATATGGGTTCGAACCAGGTGCGTGTGTGTGCTCGCCAATTGAACGTTCAGGGCCGATTTGTGTCTTCGTTTTTAGATACGGTCGTCACGCCGTTTACCTCTGACTATCTTTCTACATATCTTTCTCTCTGTCCGTCGCCTGGGGACGCCGTGCTATCGTTTGGGCCCATGGATGCCCTGCTTACACCCGCACAACACTATCATCCCACTCGCCTTTACAACCTATTTCCGCATCCCGCGCAGGATGTTGGAGAAAAGCGAAGATACATCACTATGCTGACCAGCAGGTAAATTTGTTGCAAGACTGCCTTTTTTTCGATGTCTTGCCTGACGTTTATTCCAGGAATGCCGATGTCCCTCGTGCCCTAGTTCGAGACATGTACACCAAGAGCTGGAGCGCTTTCGACCGTCTGGTCGCTATCGTTCCCCCTGGTGGCTCAATTGGGTACGTGGGGATCATCTAAGAATTTGCATTTTGATCCTGAGCTGCGCGCGTTCCTGTCCACAAACAGGCTCGACGACAAGCTTTTCAGTTTTTGGTTGTTGCAAGGGGACAGCTACCCGCTATCACACGTAAAGGGAATCTACCGCTTCGAAACGGGCGTCAAAGTGAACGAATTCAGAGATCTCCGCGCAAATCCCCGATGTCTGTTAGAGAGTCAGGTTCTCTCGTTCCGTGTCCGATGGTCCCGGATGATATCGACCGGCGTGCTTGGCTCCAACATCAACCGCAATCGTGGAAATGTGCAGACGCCGGGGCCGAGTCCCAATATTGCGCCGTCTACCCCTAACAATCGGGCGACGAGTCTTGGCCTGCCATTTGATCCGTACGACTACTCACCGTTGCCCGCCCGGATGTTGGTCACGGGGGCGGCAGCCAACTTTCCTTCGGTGGCCAATCTGGTCGGGGACGTCTTCAATGCACCAGTGTTCATGCCAAACTCGCAAGTCGACTCTGCCCAAGTCGTCCCCCACCGGAATGCTCCTGCGAACGGATTCCCCAGTCGAGCATCTCTCGGTGGTGCCTATTTTGCGCGTTGGATCTGGGGTAAGGAACGTAACTCTACCAGCGGTGGATCTGGGGCTGGGAGAGGCCTTGGTGGATTTGAGGACGAGATACGAAGGCTGCTCGGGAAGCGGTGGGTCGCGTCTGGTGGTATACCGCTACGCACCAACGTCAACGCACCTCTGAGCGGGAACGGCGGGAGTGGCGCCAACAGTGGCACGAGCACACCGTATGGCCACCCGCGATCAGGTCTTGGTTCCACAATCGTAGTGGAGGAAGAAGAGGAGGAAGTGGAGGAGATGGAACGCAGCGTCGGGATGCTGAACGCGTCAGTGTTTGCAGGCGGGTTTGCAGACCGGGATCTCGGACGGGATATTGGGCGGATGCGGACGCTCACCGGGTCGACCGCGGACACCGCGACGAGCGCGGGCTCTGGGGCACCTTCCACAGCATTCACAACGCCCGAGCTAGGGGGCGGAGCCAGTCCAGGGGGGAACAATAACAGTAATACCGCCGCGCCACAAACAACGAGTCTGACTCCTGTGACTGCGATGCCGACGGCCGATTCGGAGGCACAAATCGGTTTGGCCAAGGTAGCTGAGGCGGACGTGGACGCCTTCATGACGTATGCGGCCATCGTTCCGGAGTATTGTAGGCTGGAGAGTATGCTGTGTAAAACCCTTGTCTGATGATGACCCGTGCGTGCGTCTTTTGACGTGGATTCTTTCTTTTCTTTTATACGCCTTATCGTTTACCTTTTCTTTCTTCTTTCTCGATTAGCAGGGAGGGGGAGATATATAAGAACTTATCAGTTGATTGACGTGACAATCCATGATTGACTCAATTGTATATTAGCAGGCTCACTGTATGCATGCACAAATATTGCGGTTCGAAACGGGCGTTGTGGGGTATCTGGGGATGAGGTCATCACCTGAATTCAGTGACGTTTGGTGACGCCGAGTGGAATAGGGGACCAGTCAGCGCTTCAACCGCCCCTCTGAGCACTATAAAACCGATCCTCTTCATCGTCCCCTCTCTTTCTCCCTCAGTACCATCGCATCCATCCATACACCCCTTAGCTCACAATGTCCAACGTTCAAGCGAACAACGCCTACTCTCTCACTAACGCCAAGGGTGGTACATGCCTTGATCTCTCTGGCAGTGACAACGTTTCCAGTGCGTATTCCTCCTCGTCTCGCCCATGACCAACTCATTCCCCGACAGTCATCGGCTACGGGCTCCACGGCGGTCCCAACCAACAAGTACGTCTCCTCTCGCTCCGCCCATCGACTACCGTTCCCCCAGTTCAGGAATTGCTAACAATGTAACCATGTCTCGCTTTTGAACAGTGGATTTTCGAGAGCGCCAGCGACGGGACGTTCAACCTCAAGTCCAAGGGGAGCGGCCAGTACCTGTCTGTCGCAGGTGAACCGAGCAACGGCCAAAAGGTCGTTGCTGGGTCTTCTCCGTTTGCGTGGCGCGTCGAGGATGTTCAGGGTGTCGACAACGGTGTGAGGTGAGTGTCTCCAATTCGGGCTGTGGACTGCGCGACCGACGTGTTCATCGTTGTTTTCACCAGACTCATGCCGGCGAACAACACCAACTTTTGTCTCGACTTATCGGACCATGGAAACGCGACGCCTGGTACCCCTGTTGAGTTGTGGGGCCGTTGGGAGGGCCAGAACCAGGTGTGGAAGTTGCAGAAGCAGTAAACGTCTTCTTGGTGTTTGGCGATGGAGAGTGTAAATGTAAGATTAACGCACACGACGCATTAGTACTTGGATTGTGATCATGTGTGGTGAAGCTCTTGCATTGAGTGTTGTGTCTTCGAGGCGTTCTCTAATTCCAGTCGAAGTAACTTGGATAAAAATGGGTTCTAATGATTTCATCATCTTACATATGAAGGCCCTCCGGGCGGTCCTGGACCCAGAAAGTCGAAACAGCACACACGATCACTGATGTGACGACAAAAGACTGAACAGAATAGCATTGCATGTCGTAATATCATACATCCTCACAGTTTCTCGAATCGCCACAACCCTGGTGCAGGTGTCGTCGTGTCCAACGTGGTCTCTATCAACTTGGCCAAAGCCTCCTTAATCTTGCGTATGAGATCGTCCGCCTTGTCCGTAAGCTGCGCAGCCATCGCTTTCACGATCGCCTCGGGCAAGAGCTTGGTTCGTGAAGAGGTCGCAGTCGCTTTTTGGAGGTCCCCAAATTTTCTATCAATGGAACAGTCTTCTGCCAGTGGAATTGCAGGTCCGTTTCGCGCCTCGTTCTTCACTGGCAACTTGAAGTCGTTCCCCGCTCGCTGGATGACGCCATGGCATCATCCAATTATCACCAGTTTGACCTGTGCATCACACGTTTAATTCCATA
>JBBPPY010000258.1:0-29517 GCA_038092195.1 Leccinum barrowsii
AGGAG
This sequence comes from Leccinum barrowsii, assembly GCA_038092195.1. NCBI lineage: Eukaryota > Fungi > Basidiomycota > Agaricomycetes > Boletales > Boletaceae > Leccinum > Leccinum barrowsii. The sequence continues at coordinate 6 of JBBPPY010000258.1, forward strand.
AGAGATGTACGTCCCGTACGAAAAACTGTCAGAAAGGATCATTGTCAGCGTTCACATAACGAACGACATTATGAACATCGTATCACGCACCCGTATACCACCCCGACTGCGGCGAGCCCACCTTGGCTTGTTACAAAGGGCCATACGAATGTCATGGCGGCCGACAAGATGGTAAATGGGATCATGACGTTGAGCGCACCTATCGAAGCATAAGATCAGAGACACCCGCTCTGCAAGTTGCAGGCTAACACTGACCTATCCTATCCCCGAGGAATCCCGCCAAGATACGTCCAAAAGCAGAGGAGCCATTAATGATAGCAACATAATAAAACGCAAAGTCGCTCGAGATGCCCACTTGGATGGCGCTCACAGGCATGTAGGTCAACACTGTTCGACGTGCGTGAGTCATGCATCTCGACGCTTCGAAAATGACAAAACGGCAGACAACAAACTCACCAGTATACAACCCAAGGAATGTAAAGACTCCAGAAATACAATAAACAGCGTATGCCGGATTCTTGAGTGCCGTCAAGTTGAACATGCTATCTTTCGCTTTCACGGGGGGCAGGCGTCTATCCATCGTCTGTGTCATCCGCCATCAACAATACTTCCTCCCAGTCCCAAATTTACTCACAAAATTTGCTATTATGAGTAAGAATGCCAGCATGAACCCGATGATACGCATCGTCCATTGAAATCTGAAAGGTCGACAATGAAAATCACGCAACTTAAGGAGAGGAAATAACACACGTACCCGACTTGAGGTATGAGATTCTGCGCTGCAACAGGGAATATCACCCCTCCGACCGACGATCCGATAGCAGAGACGCCCAGCGCCAGCCCTCTTCGTTTCGCGAACCAGTGTGATATGATCCCCAGCGCGGGCCCGAACAATATACCGCTCGCGATCTGTGTCCGCAGAGAATCGCAACATCATGGCGGAATGAGCACGGAACGAAAATAAGAGGCAAAGACTCACCCCGATGCCCAACGCCTGCGCCAAGAAAAATTGCCAATACACCTTGCATTCGGCGATGAGGAACGTGCACACGACCAAGAGACAACTTGCAAAGATGAACGGTATCTTGAAAAACCCAGTGTCGAACATTCGCCCGGTGATCAGCCCCGGGAAGAAGATGAGGGCATACTTGAGGCGCAAATGACGAGGAGGGGTGACGATTGCACCAGTTCAAGGAAATTTATATCAAGCAGGAGCCGATTCGTGAGTGAACGTCAGTAGTCTCCACGACGACGATGACAATCGCGCAAGCATACCTGAGCGGAACCGATCCATGCTCTGCGAGCAACTTCAACGACACGAACGACCAGACACCAAGGAGACTTACATGGTCGAGGAGCTCTCATTCTTGAGTGTATTTGTTTGATAGTATTCTTGGAAGATCTAGACCATAATGACGTCAGCCCCCCATTCACTGATCCTGAAATCGGGAGTCTCACCCCCCATGCAGTTACGTATCCGAGCCTGTTTAATCATGTCAGTTGAGACCCGCAAGACTAGACAAAAAGGTACCTACGCTGCGCACGTAGTCAAGGCAGCCCTGCACGTCGTCGTCATCGTCAGTCCTCAAAAGCGAACTGGCGAAGAAACGGTAGCCCACATACCCAAAAACGACCGTCCACGCCTTCAGACCCCCATCGGGCGTTTCGCCTGCGTACTTGGCATACTTTCCCGTCAATTCTACTCCCTTGTTGAGTTCTAGATCATCATCATCATCACCCTTGTCTTTGGTTCTGATCGGATAATCGGTTTGTTCGTGGAGAGTCTGCAGTGACTCGAACGCCGCCGGGTTCCCAGAGAGCGTGCTCCGTGCGACTGCGTTTGACTTCTCATCTTGCTCGGGTGAGGCTTGGCTTTGGCTTCGTAAGAAACTCATGGCGCTTGCGAGCAGGCACTGGGAGCTGACAGAGAATTGAATGAATAACGACTGTACATTAAACAACGAAGCAAAAAGCAATAGATCAATATCAACATCACGCGGAACAGTGAGCAAGGGAAGGGAACGCACGTCTCGAAAGGAAGGAAAAAAGGGTAAGGCAATGAACTCCTGCCTACGCGAGGTACAAATACGTGGTCTTCCCAGAGTTTTCTATTGGACCGCGCGGAGGGAGCGTGTGGAGCAGCAGCACTGGAATGTATATTTACATCCGCTCGGCACACCCTTACCGAACACGGTATATGCTCAGCAGGGATGATCTATGTGCATAAGTACCGAGTCCGAAGGGCTCGCAACTTGAGTCGTTTGGGATGATGCGGTGGCGGTGATAATATGTTAACGCCACGCGGATGCCGTGCTAGGTACCACGGAAGATCTCCGAAACATAACAGCAGAACGCCGGAATAATGTCAATGTGAGCAGGGCTGTAGGAACTTGTAAGAACGTACCACGTATAGTACTTCTTCCTGAGCGCACAGTGGGACGGACGACGATGTTCTTCGGGTCTTGCCATCGTCATGCAATACAAAGCGATGCAGGAACCTTGCCAACTCGAGGCGCGCCGCGGCTTTGATCATTTGATGAATCACTGTAAAGTTAGAAGTTACGGAACTAATCTATAATCGAATGCTTCAAAAGTTATGGTTTCAAACTAGGCTGGAGAAAGAAAAAGCATGGAACTCGGGCGTCCCTGGCCCCTCATATTCGAGCAAGCCCTGAACTGAGACCAGACACCTAAACGTGGCGCACAAGAAACAATTTTCCATAGTGGACCTAACTGCGACTCTTCCTCAGATGCGTGAACCTGGTAAGCCTGCTGTCCTGTTGTTCCCGGATCGTTGCTGGCTGGCTTCGGCATTCTTTCTGGTTATCAGCTGGGCTGCCAGGCCTCCAGGAGTGACTGAGTTACAATACTTACATATGACGAACGAAGCGTCACCGATGGAATCGGGTCTTTTTCCACCTCGGCCGATAGTTGGTCAACAGAGTTGACTGAAAATCAGTTGACTCATTGCGAATGAGTGACTTCAAATCAGGTAAATTGCGAGGCAGTGTGTGAGGCTGTGGCGGCGTTTCCGAAGTAACTTACCCGCAAAGGCATTTGATTACATAACATTTTCGACCAAGCACTCTGTTTCCCCACATACTGTAACATGCCTTCATGAACATCATAGCTATTCCAATGCGTCAAAAAGTTCATAATGAGACAAAATAAAAAGCCCGATGAAGAAAAAGTAAGTAAAACAACAACGTGTCTTTGAATCGTTTCACGATCGTGATTGTACCTTTCTTGCCTCCTCGGACGTCTTTCTCGAATTCGAATTCGAACTCGAGCTTGACGATGACCTCGCATCATTGAGAGACGGAGACGTCTTCGTCGACCCTGCCGCAGTCTTGTTCCCACTGCTTCCGGGTTTCACCCCAGCAGCAGCAGCAGCCGAGTTCGCAGCTGCGACCGCTCTCAACAAATTCCCGTGGCTTGGCCGTTTCGACTTGAACGTCGCATTATTGGGAAGTCGTCCGCGTTCCCCGCGTCGCAGGAATGGACTTGGCAGGTTCTCCTCGTCCGAATGGTCATACTGGGTGGGTCGGATCGGGATCGAAGGCTTGTTCGACGATGATATGGTGGCTTCCTCCCCTTTAGATTTCGACTTGGAGGCGCGTACATGAGAGGAAGAAGTGAGCCCCGTGGGGTCCGAGGCAGAAGTAGGCAATGTTGCTTTGCGCAATGATGGTCTTTGCACCGAAGCTCGGGTAGATGGTTTACGCAGCCGCATAGGAGCCGCAGAAGGTGCCGATCCCGAGTTCGACTCGCTCGTTGACTCGGAAGAATGGCTCGATACCGACTTTGGACGTTCTCGGACCGTAGGCGAGGGGGGTAGCGCCCTTTCTGACTCGCTGTCGTCGTCGTCTGCCTCTGATTCGAAATCAAATATTTTTGCAAAGTCCAATCCAACTTTCGGCGAGTTCACGAAGAGGTTCGCTAGTTCGGCCGGAGTAGGTGTCGCGAGCGGTTGACCAGTCTGGGTGAGGATCACACCTTTCATGGCGGAGGGGATATAGTCTTGCGCGGGCCTCCCAGCAGTGCGATTGACCGGCGTCGCCATGTTTGAACAATTGCTGGTGATGCGTTTTTCGCGAATGTGACCATGTTCTTCCGTCATTTGGACGAGCGGCGCGAGCAAATTCTTGACCTCTTCGAGAGGTGTTTTCTCCTTGCGACCCTTGCCCTCCTGGGAAGAGAGGGTCGCCAACTTGACCTCCAAATCCTTCTGCACTTCGTCCAGTCTGCACTGTTCCGCTTCCAAATCAGCCTCTCTCGCCGCAACCCATTGCATCTTTTCTGAGATCATATTCTCTGCCTCCTTCCGGATCTGCACCTCTCGCGTACGCCATGCATCCAATATCTCTTGCTCCCGCTGCCGTACCGCAGACAGAATTTCCTCCTCGCGTCTTGCCATCGCAGCAGCAACCTCCTCTTCGCGCTTCCTCACAGCTGCGCGCAGTTCTTCTTCCCGTTTGCATACTGCTTCGCGTATCCGCATGTCGAGCTGAGACTGAGCCGATAAGACGAGGTTGTGCAAACGGAGTAGTTCGGCGTCTTTTTCTACCACCAACGTAGTCATCTTCACCTCTCGATCGATCAGAGCAGCTTCCCGTGCAGAAAGCTCGCGTTCCTTTGCGGTAACGGCCGTCTTGTGCGTTTTCACTGCCGAGAGCCTAGAGATATGGAATGGTTTCAATATACGACGCAGGGTGGAACAATGCGACGAACATCTTCTCTGCTTCGATGACTTTACTAATGAGCGCTAGCCGCTCGTGTTGAAGAAGTTGTGTAGCGGAAGGTCGCATAGCCGGCTAGCATACCCAACGGAGTCAAAAGACATGCTGGCCAAAGCAGACGACTCACATTCAAATTCAGCATTGCTTTGATAGTATTGGACAGTGTCTGACTATAACCTCTGGGCAGAGGGGGTATGCGACCGTTTCTGAAACTGCATTCATAACATACTGAGACGAAGTTTTAGCAAGTGCACCTTATTAGTGTGCTCAGCTCCCCGTGAGTCTTTGCCTCATGGAATGGGGGTCTGAGGGCACAAAGTTCGTATATGAGACATCCGAGGGACCAGATGTCCGATTTTGAGTCGTAAGCTTTTTCTTGCATGAGTTCGGGGGACATGTAATACGGTGTCTGATATTACGTTAGGCAAGACAAGCAAAAGCGAACCATGACACGCACTCCGACATAAGTGTTGGCAAAACTTGCTTGCGGGAGCGCTTTTGACAAACCAAAGTCACCGAGTTTAACTGAGTTATTGTCGTCGAGGAATACTAAGGAGAGATAATGTATGAGTGAGATTAGAAAAGTGGACGGTGCGCTCACCATTGTCTGGTTTCAGGTCACGATGCAGAATCTGTGGACGGCGCTCCTTGCATTCTGAGTCGGGGGTAGGGTTGGGTGGGTGATGACAGTGCTGCAAGGCGAGTAATATTTGCATGAAGTAGTTCCAAATGGTATCTTCTGGGACGGGTCTATTGTGTTTTAGTGCTTGCTTGATGATGCCGGAGAGGTCGCCGCCGCCGCAATACTCCATGAGGATGTAGAGAATGCCCGCATCTCTGTCAACGTATCGGTCGTGATATCGTACAATGTGTTCGTGGTCTAGTTCTTTGAGGATATTTCTGTGGGTGAACTGAATGAGGAGAGAGAACGGAGGAGGTAAGGAGACGTACACTTCTGCGACTATTTGCTTCCTATCACGGTCGCTCATGCGCTCAAAGTTGAGCTCCTTTCTTGCAAATACCTGGAGTGAAGAGGAGTTGGTGGACGAGAAGAGACGGCAAAGGTAGACGGACCACGCCATCGGACTTTCTTCGAACTTTTCGAATTATTCCAAATGAGCCGTTTCCTATGATATCGCTTGGTTCATAAAGCTCGAGAAAGGTAGACATTGTGATGGTAAAAATGAAAAGGAAACGCGCTGGACAAGACAGAAATTCACGAACTGTCAGTCACGTGATCGCGACATCTCTCATGATGGCTCACCACTTTCGAGTATTTCTCGGTGCTCCGTCTGCCTCGGACGTGGAAGAGGATCCGACCGGCTACGTCTGGCAAACAGTTCAAGAATCCTCTCAATCCGTTGTCGTCGTGCCGTATCCGCCCGCGACGCTCGACGCAGCCAGCCGTCGCATCTCCCTTCTCTACCAGAACGTCATCTTTGACTCCATTTCAGAACATCACTCGGATTTTGATCCAGATCTCATAGCGTCTCCGAATGACATAACCCGTCATGGTACGTCCATTCACCGGTCTGCACGCATCCGCAAACGGGAACCGTGAACCGCAGATGAGACGACCTTTGTCACTTGGCCCCCAACACCCGCTCCAAACACCACCGGAGCACTTTCCTTCCTCCGACCATCCGGATCACTCCCGCAGGGAACGTACGAGACGCAGGAAACAGCTTCCTCCGTCGACTATTCCGATGCCTCTTCCATCGCCCGTTTCCCCAACTTCCAGTTTAGTTTGCACAGCGTATCTTCTCTGTCTTCCCTCTACACTGCCGCCAAATCTGGCAGGGGATCTCGCAAGGTCAACGTGCTGCTCGCTGCTATCGAGGTTCAGGGCCCTGATACCGTACGCACCAAGAAGGGACCCGACGCTGGCCAGGAAATCTCCATCCTTAAGCTCATCCTCGGCGACGAACAGGGCTTCGTATGTAAACTGACAGCTTGGAGAGACCTTGCAGACGTCTGGGGTGGATTCGGTCCCTTTCCAGGGATAAAACGAGGCGACGTACTGTATTTCGAGAGCACGTTATCTTTTTCTATATTCAAATCACACACGTTCTCATACACGTTTGTTTGTCCATTGCTCAGACCTCGTGGCCACATGGCAAACAGCCAGCACTATCACACTGACTGCCTCTCCGTATAACAAACCCAGCACTCAGATCTGTTATCGAACAATGCCGTATTCACACGAAGACAATAGACTCCGCCCTGACCTACGCTTGGGTCAAAGCGATGCCCTTGTGAGCAAGGTGGCCGCCCTCGTCCGCTGGTTTGAAAACATGGCTGGCCTTCCGGGAGCGTAGGAGCGGACCCCTCCACCCCGGTGAGCGGCAGCACCGGGCCTCTCATTGTACCTTTCCGAATATCGCAGGTAGATCGCTCCCAACTCACCATGGCTGTACATGAAATAGAAGCGCCGGTCGCCGTGTTGCTTCGGTAATTGCAATACAATCACTATCACGCCTTCTTCGAGCTGCCTAGACCACCATCCCGTCAGGAGTCATTACCATAACGATGCATGTTCAGTGCATCTAGGTCCGCATTCGCTTTCTTCCGGACGTGCGGCGCCACACATCCACCCCCTTGGCACAATACGACGCTGCTTGCTTTGACCCTCCACACTCTTCGCATTCCGTGGATAAACCGCCACAACATGGCATGGTCCACAACCACGACCACAGTCATCGAGTATAAGACTCATCCGAGGATGTATTCAGGCGACGCACACACAGCTCCTCCCAAGCCGCTTGACAACGACATGCCTTCGTCGCCTGTTCCGTTTATCACACCCTCCAGCCTCGTGACGTTTCAGCATGGCTTAAAGGCGTACATCATTTCCTCCCCGCTGTTGAAGCTCCCTCTCACGATGCGCCCTCTAATAAAAAAGAGTTCTTCCGCTCCCTTTACTCTCACCTTAAAACGACATTCGACCACAATCTTCTCCCGCCCCTCCTCGTCTTCTTCCGAGGCTTCGACCTCGGCCAACTGCACACCAACGTCGGAGATGGCAGATCCCATATTCATGGCGGATGTGTCCGTCGACTCGTCATCCTCTATACAAAATACGGTGAGCACATCTCGACCTCATTTACGAAGCAAATGTTGACGGAATTTCGCCCTCGTTGCTTACTCCCTCTAGCCTTGCATAGGTGCAAAAATCATCGATAGGTTTTGGCCCGAGGAGGAAGAGCCATATTCCGAGGAGAGTTGCCGCCACCCGGTTCCAAGTTGCTATCCCGTTGCGTTGGCGCCTCCACCGCATCACCGCCGCGCTCCGCGTCCGTTGGCACCCGTCCGAGGCGTGCCAATTAGGTACGCCACCTCCTTCGGCGGTTTTGTCGACCGGTTTCCTGACCCGCGTTTCCCTTGCAGTGATCCGTTCCCTCCGCAATCGAGCAGTGAACATGATACTGGTCCCATGCGATTCCCGTTCTAGAATACATATCTTATATCCTCACTATCTTCCTTATTGTGATACTTCATATATCGATAGGTTAAGGGCACTGGTAAAATAGTATAGTTAATGTACGATGAACTACATATGAGATGTATGTAATGAAACACACCTGTGTTCACTCGTTTGGTTTGTCCGCGTTCTCCGGAGCATCTGACACATGGGAGGAGCAATCACTGACCGGTCTGACTTGGTCCAGCACCAGCTTGGTCGCCTCAACGATGACCTCCCACTCTGTCCGGTGCATCCTCGGCTCGTAGTCATTCTTCAAGTCCTCGCCCTTGTTCACCTCGACCTCTGTCACGATGACGGGGGCACCCCGGTCCACTTCCGCGATAACGCGGTGAACCATCACCCCGAGCCTGTCAACTTCGCCCCGCTGGAACGCTTCGAACCCGCGTTCAATCGCGTTAGCGCCGTCGAACTGGCCGGGCAGCGCAGGATGGAGGTTGATCACTGGGATTTCGTGCGGGGCACGCAGCTCGCCTTCGACCTCAGCCACACTCTTCTCACCCTCGTCCAGATCTGCACCTTTCCCCTCGCATACCTCCGGTGATGACGATGGCGGCTGTCCTTGCTGTGGAGTAGGCGAAGAAGCACTGGCACCCACCGCCCTCGCGCCCCTCATCACCTCCAAAAACGCCTCGCTGACGATGTGCATCCAGCCCGCGAGCACGAGCACGTCCGGGCGCGCCTTCAACACCTCTTTTGCGACAGCGAGATCGTACTCAGTACGCGTAGCACCAGGGTTGGTGCGCATGAACGGCTGGAGCCCGACATAGGCCGTCGGGATCGGAGGGTCGGCCGCCGCAGCGCGCGTGAGCCCGTACGCGGCCTTGCGGTTCGAGAGCACGAGGACGATCTGCGCGTGCGGGAGGCGCGGGGTGTTGCAGGCATCGATGAGCGCTTGGAGATTCGTTCCTATTACGAAATAAAAGACACAATGCGAAGGAGGTGGGTTGAGTGCAATTCAAAAGGACTAGGGGATGGTAGAGCATGCCTGAACCGGATACGAGCACCGCTATTCGGCGCGGGGGGTCTCCCGGGGATGTCGAGCCTGTGGTTGGCATCGTCATCGTCTGGGGCAGTCACTGTCGGGAAAACACGGTCGTCGTAAGTTACGGTGAAATCGGGATCGATAACTTGGGCGATCTGGTCGAGTTTGATCACTCGCGCATAGCAAGCTTGACTAGGAAATTTATTTGTTTTCTTATTTCCCAAGATATCTTTAAAGTCTTTGGTAGCTAGGTACTTACTGGAGCACTCCAAGCAATTCCGGCCCAGGCTGTAGAAGGATACTGGATTCCATGAACATTACTTTACGTGCATGTTATTGTACACCATCTGTCCAATTTTCGTTCCATCGAAATAGTGCAAAGAGGGCGGCAGAAGAAAAGGAAAATACGCGGTCCGTAAAGATCCTATTGTCCTTCGGAGATTACATCTCTCCGTGGACCCATCTGGGCTCGCTAGTCGCGTCTATTCGGGCTGAGCACATTGTCGATAATAAAAAATCGGCATCGTCAACTGATGAGCCGCCGATGAGTAACAACCTAACCGAAAGCCACGTACGTGACGTCCACTTCCAATTGGTGTGTTGTGATTCCATGAATTCTATTTCCTGTCGGGCATTTCGTCAGTCCCATGGTATTGTTGCCAACCAAACCTGCTCGTCGGTACTCACGTTTGATATATTTGATTGGCATCTCGACTTCTTCCCTTGTTACGAAACTAATTGCCACTCTCTCGCGTTCAAACCGCCTTCCGTGTCAAGAACATGAAGAGATCCAGTTTGAAACTCTTTCATCGCCGCGTTCCGTTCCTGAAACGACACCACACTCCGTTAGCAGTTCGCCACTCACCATGCACGACACCACCTCCCCATATTGTTTTACCCACCATCTGGCTTGTGTTACAGAAAATAACAACCTGCGTGTAACACTCTGTCTAGTGCATATTGCAGAGACACAGCTTCAATTCTTCTTTCTCCGCCGTGATACAGTTCTGCTCGATAGCTGCGGCGCAACGGATCGCGCATTTACTTCTTGGTCACGTCCTCCACGTTCGCCGGAATCGTTGGCGATAACAACAAGACCTGCTTGTCCTGCGGCAATTGCTGGAACAGGTCATTAATGTGGTCCTTGAACCCGCGGTGCATCATCTCGTCTGGGTCGAGGTAAACGATCTTGAGGTGGTCCGTCCGAAGCGCCTACCAGTTGATCACGTCATACACGCGCCTCCACGACCACTAGCACCTCCTCTTAGAGTTTGGACATGTCCTCTCGTACGTTGATGCACGCGTTGTCTCGATGTTCACCTGGTTTCCGAGCGCGGTTACGGCCATTCGGATCTCCTGCACAAGCTCGCAAGTCGGCACAAAGATTAGCACCTGACACTCCTTGATCGATCTATCGAGCGCTGCAGGATGGACATTGAGAACGACACGGTCTTGTTGGTGCCGGGCTTCGCTTGGACGATGACATCGTGCCATTTTATTATGGGCACGATCGCCTGCTGCTGGACAGCTGACGGATTATCAAGCCAGGCTGGTCGCTATATCAGTATGTCCCGCCGCGAGCAATCGACAGATGTGCTTACCCACAGGGAGGAATTCTGGATTCAGACATCGAAACAGATGGGCGGGCGTTGATCAGGATCAATCGAGAACGGGGGCTAGAGATCATGAAGGTTACTCACTTGTCCACGACCTCGGACAAGACGACATATTGATTGCTTCTCCCAATTTGAAAATTGAAAGGGTGCGACCGCAGGCGTACACATGATCCAACCCGCTTCAAGCGGCCTTTGGGAGGTGCATGATACGCATGTATGTCCGCGGACATGATTTTATAACGGCACATAAACTGTATTCGACGTCAGATGAGGATTATGAGTCTATCGTGAGGCCTTGAGGGCCGGGGTGTTCGACGAATCGAGGAGAAAAATGTCTCCGCAATATTTTTCGTTACATAATCGTGCAATCACAAACCCAAACCATCATCGATCATGGGGCGTGAGCCAAAGAGTCCGACCTCTTCTGGAAAGTTGCTTTTTTCATCATCATTATTCACTGTCGTTAATGGGACGGAATTATCGTCACCATGTCGAAACGAAGAAAAAAAAACGCATAGAGATCCCTGCACCGTAGCCCCTCACAACAAACCTTGGAAGGTAAGGCTAATCCACGAAAAACTTAATCATGAAAAGGTGCGTGTCTTCCGGCTTGCTTCCGGCCAACAAGGTATCGGCATCGAAATCACAGGCCAGGCGTCCCCGGCGCGATCAGAGAATTGGTAGAAACCCATCCGACGGAAAGCCTCGTGCTAGCAAATGCTCGCTTTCCCCTCGCAGCAACTGAAAAAAAATCTTGATAACTAAAATCATCGCGGGGAAATGGCTGGGAGAGTGGATTTAGTACCAGGCGTACGGATCTGCCCTTGCGAGCCCCGAAACCCTGTTCTTCCCTGAAGAGTGGCGCGCGGGCGGCCGGAAGCAGTTGAATGAACAAATAGCCTCGCACTCCGAGCCACCCTGAGGCAGCGGTAATGTCTAAATTGGGGCTTAACAGACTTTTCACCGTCGGAGCACTTGCTGAGAAGGAGTCTCCAGGACCCAGGTGCTGCTCTTCCTCGGCGGTGTTTTTTGCCCGGCTATTGTACGGGGAAATTTTAATACATCCATGTGCCTCCTTCGAGACACCCTGGTCAACCCTCTTGATCGTTGGAACGTTGGAACGTGACAGGATCCAGGGAGGGCCACTGCCAGCTGAACACATGCCCACAACCATCACAAGAAACATTGGACCCTGCCAGGCATCCAGCACCGCAGCCGCAATTCACAACTTCGAAGCCGGCCCCCATGCGTATATTATTACCCAGGTCCGTGTGCTTGCTTCGAAACCTCCGCGATCATGCCTTTCCCTTTGCCATTTTCCCATCCGAAGATGCAAGCCGTCGCACGACAAGCACCATCCCTCAACCTCTGTTTGCCCCATTCTCTACATACCTCACGATCCCTCGGAGCCGAAGAAAACTATACCATACCCATGGTAATTGTCCATCGTGCTGGCAGCCACCGACGCCGCGTCGTCGTTTACCCTATCATCCGAGGCTCTCTGCAGTAACGGCAGTAAGTTTTAACGCTCTTCCAAGCACATCTTTCGTAAACTCCGATGGTGGTACCTTTTTCTGTTCCTTCTCTTTTCGTCCTTGTTTTTTTCTTTTCGAGAACCGTCTCTCTACCCACAACCCCATTCGTCTCATTCGCGCTGCTTGTTTGGAATGGGTGTGAGATCCTTGAGGCAACACCCCACGATGAACATTCCGTGTATTCGGTACGCATGGTTTTCCTCAGGCGAGGAGAACGTGGTCACTATGTAGTCTGCTACCCCCGAGTAGACTCGACGAACATATTAACGCCATGATCGAGTCGTTACGGGAGCCCCCTCCCCTCCGCCAACTTTCGTAACTTCGTGAGGGAACTGAGTGGATCGCGTCATCCCTCGTGTGTCGTTCGCGTTCACATTCGGCGCAGCGCATGGGAGCGGGGAGCGGGGGCGAAATACACGAATGCAGAAATGGAAGGATATCTAGCTTCCGCAGTCCCAGAGGGGCAGGGGAAGGAACACCGGCGTTACATTTCAACTTCCACGGATTTCGAGCCTAAGACTGCGTTTGGGTTTGAGGGCAACCCGCCAATGCCCAAACTTTCGTTTCCACCACCGACCCTCGAGGAAACCCCAGGGACATTCTCTCTCTCCTCTCTCTCTCTCTTCTTGGCCTTGCCGTTTCTCGTTCGTTTCCTTCCCAACCTTGAGTTTAAAAGGACATGACAACTGGTACAGGCGCAGGCACGAAAGAAAAGAATAATATAATATATCACGTTCATCACGGAGCATGACTGTGCCCGTTCCGTCGGGTGCTGTGGTGGATTATGATGGCGGCTGTGGGCTCCAAGAGTCTAAGTCTAAGAGGTCGACTACGACGACCGGCATCAATCAGCGATCGTCATTAATTCATCACACTAATAAATGTGTCGATTCCGAGGCATGTCATACATGCATGATACACGTACCCGTGCCATAGTCTAGTGTGTATATGCACATACACTGCCCAGCTTCTCGCAACCGATCACCGGACCCGCGTCTTCCAGAAATCTGATCGCATTGTACATTTGTCCTAACCATGGCAACAGCAAAAAGCAAACGACGACTCGGCTGCGGTTCATTTGCCTTGGCTTGGCGTGTCTTCATCTTCGTGCCACGACCACGGTCGCTACTTGTTTCGTCAACCATCGAGCACCACTTCTCTTTTGTTTCTTTCCCATGTGCGGGTGGAGACGCTGTATATTATGTAGTCAAGACACTATATATTACAATCGTTTTCGCTCTAACAGATTTATTCTGTGTCTCGTGTGGAAAAAGGATGATAGCAGCAGCAGCATCATGGACACGACAGTTGGACGAACCCGCGCACGTACGGCGATGACGATGAGTATGGGTAATACTTGGTTTTGGAATCCCAAACGAGTGGCAAGGTTTCACGTTCTTTGTTTCTGCATAATAGCCAGTTCGGCACAGAAAGAAAAGAAAGAGAAAGAAAGAAAGAAAAGGAGAGGAAGAGGAAGTTATAGGGACAGAGCATACAAAAGAGTGGTGATACAGCGATGCCTGGCGGTATTAGATTAGAAGGGAGCGAGATTCGGGGACAAGACAGCGATGACCAGAAGGACAGACGAGGGAAGCTGGATTGCAACCATCGACAACTATAAGTATAACTTACGGGAAGGAACGCTGCGGAGGGTGCGAAGACAAGAGACGACCTGGAGGGATTGCTAAAACATGCTGCTAACAAGTCACGTCACAAGACAATAGAGAGAGAACCAACGGATAACAGGAAAGCGCAGGCCTCAGCCCCAAGGAAGAACGGCAGAGAGCTATTGAAATGTGCGCAACGAGGCAGGAAAGGGGTAGGATAGGACGGACCCCTCACAACATCATGCCATAGCCACCGTTGGAAAGCACGTGCATCGGAGGATTCATAGCCTGTTTCATAACCATCGCGTTCATCCCATCCTCTCCTCTCCCACTCCACGAGTTAGGAACAGCGGTGTTCACGTGCAGTCCTGTAGTACCCATCCTTCTCGTCATGTTAAAGTCGGAAATCGCGTTTGACAGTTCATAAGCTCCCGATGATGAAGATGGTGGGGGGCTGAACCCACTGCCAGCAGAGGCGCTTCCGCTCCTGCCCCGCCCGCTCTGGCTCGAACCAACGGAGGACGCATCATCGCCATCTGCCGCGTAATGCATGACGCCGTGCGGGTGCTGAAGTGCCAATAACTGCTGTCGCTTAAGGTTGGCAAGATAAGCGTAGTCGGTGAAACCATTAACTGATGCTGAGGACGGTGTGTGAGGGTGGGTGGCATTCGAAGGAGTAATCATGGACCGTTGGGGCTGAATTTGAACTTGTGGATTGTATCCTGAATACATGTTCGCAGCCCACGTGGAGACCTTGTCCGCCTCTGGTGTAGTCATGGTGTGGTGTCCGATATGAGAAGCACCTCCGAAATGCGGGGCAACCTGGGGTTCATAGTGAGCAGGCATTGCCGGGTTTTCATACGAGACAGAAGGTGGTATCTGAGCGATCATCGGACCACCATTTGAGGCGGGCTGAGCTCGAGGAATCATTCGTGCGATCTTCATATCCGCTGGATTCATACTGCTAGCAGCGATACTTTGTCCAAAGACGTTGCCATTCTGCGAGTCGGCGGCCATGATGTCCTCGGCGTCGTCCATGATCATCGGCATAGTGCCAGGAATTTCCTCGTCTCCTTCTTCAAAGCCATCGTATTGACCCTGGCCCTCTTCTTCCTCATCAACTGCCGCAGTCAGAACTTCAACTTCGCCACTAAGCACCATAGTGAAACCCTCCCCTCTAACGGGCTCATCGACACGAGGAAGACCAGCGCGATCACGCCATTCGTTGAGTTCCCGGCGAAGAGCATCAGACTCGAGCTTGAGCAAACGCAATTCGCGCGAAGCAAGAAGGCGGTGACGACGGGAGGCATGGATATGGGCGATAGACGAGTTGACAATAGCAGACTTGGATGGCCGGCGGATCTGAGAAAGATTGGGGAGTAAAGCGGCCAAGTCCTGAAAGCGGTTTAATTGATGAAAATAAAACGCTATCGGAAAAGGACTTACCAAGAATCGACCGTTCAAAGTTTCTCTGCGCTGTCTCTCAACAGCATTGTGAGTTGCACGTCTCTCGGCAGTGTTGGCACGACGGCTAGGCTTCCTCTTTACCTGAGTAGCAGAAGGGTTTGGGGAAGGTGAATGAGGGTGGGATTCTGATGAATGAGGAAGAGGCATGGGTTGAGCGTTTGTGGGGGAGACCGGGGTTTGTGGGGATACAGAGCCATCGTCGGAAGATGGAGACTGTCCATCGGAAGCAGAGACGATCGGAAGCGACAAGGCCATCTTGAATGTGAATCTACAGTGAAGCAAGAATACAGAGCCGATAACAGACGACGAAAGTTGAGGGAGACAATCCGAATATTAGAGGATAAGGACGATAGGACGGTAGAATTTTACAGGGGGTGAACAGAAAAGGTACGCGAACGATTGTTCAGCGGAAACTCTTTTGCTGTGAAGGATGGTAGGAGGGGTATGCGAAGAGAATCAGAGCAGCGAGCCGAGCTCAAGCGTACTACTGATTGGTCCTTTGAGGGTGGGGTATTGAGAGCGGAAGGGTAGAAGCCGGCAAGGGTCGCGAGGTCTGGAAAAGAGTGAAATGAGAAAGGCCAATGATTAAGACATTTAAGGGAACATACCACAAGCGGTATCCTTGGTTGCGGCGAGGCTTAGTCGGAGAGGAGGAGGAGAGAAAGGGGGAGGAGAACACTCAAAGGACCATGCAAGGGAAGGGAGTCGCGAGGGGATGGTCGTGGTCAGAAGACAACGGGTACATATCCACCAAATCTCCCCTTCCGAACACGCCTCGGCTAACTCCGTTTCGTCTGTTTATTTATTTATTTATTATATTTACGTCACATTATAATTAATTATTATATTGTGATTCTTATCTAGCCGACGCCACTCTTTCGGCTTGTAACAACGTCCTCGCGCCGAAACTTGATTTCTCGCTCCCACCGCAGTGCCACACCCGATCATTGCTTCCACACCCTGCCAACCTTCTGTCCCTTTACTTCCCTTTACTTCCCCTCCTCTCTGCTTGTTCCGATCACGCGGATCAGTCGAGCTCGTTTACAACTTCTGTAAATACTGAAATCCGAGTCTATTTCGTACGCCTCTGCATTAGCCCAGTTCCGCCCGGTGCATACCATCGTCTCGGCAACACTGATTTTAAAAATCTCTGCGATGAGCGCCCCCGAGGCTCCGTGATAGGCTATCAGTCTCCCTAATATCCATCTTCTCACCACGCAGCCCTTCTTCTACCCCACTCCCCTTCCTTGGCAGGCTCACTATTTCCGCTCTCTCCGACTCAGATCTCCGGACTATTTCTGTCCGCTCTAATTGACTCACGATACCTAGCCAACATCCACTTTGTTTTTCCCAGCAAGTTACTTCCGTCGGTATTGACGATAACTCATGATACCATTTCCGCTTCTGCTCATGCCCGGTTGCCAGTGAATATCTTCGCAACATATCACCTTCGCCTGACAGGAAATGATTCTGATCGCTAGTCCAGGAACTCAAAACAGGTCTGGCCGCCGTAGGCGATGAAAAGCCTGCTTGAGAACCCACGAGGCTCTCAACCCACCGGTAATCAGGCGTTTATGGCTATCACGTCCAGCTTCAAAAATCACGAGCCAGATCGCAGCCCTTGTCCTTAAATATCGTTTGTATGTATATCTCCGCGTAATCAATCTTAGAACCATGGTTACACAGAGCTTTCTCAGTGTCGTTTCCCAGTGATCGAGGATCCTTCTGGACCATGCTTAGGATGTACCACCGTGATCACCCCGGTGTGAATGTTACACGATCCTTCCCCGCGAAAGGCGCATCATATCCTCGACACTAGGTACAAATACTAACCTCAGGAAAGGCTCGGCAACAAGAAATACGCTGACAACTTCAACGCGAAGGACATACTGCGACGCCACTCAACTTAATCGAAGTTAATCGCCAGATTTCCAAAACCAGCTTTAGGGAAGGAGCTTTCGTTCGCGATTGCCGTACTCGTGCGATCAAGACTTCTCTATGCAGTCACACAGGCGAAGGTTATCCTCACTGCCACGGAACAACAAGGGAAACCACACAACGCCTACTTATCCATGACGTGAAGGGCATCCGCATCCGCGAAAGGGCGCT
This sequence comes from Leccinum barrowsii, assembly GCA_038092195.1. Lineage (NCBI taxonomy): Eukaryota > Fungi > Basidiomycota > Agaricomycetes > Boletales > Boletaceae > Leccinum > Leccinum barrowsii. The sequence continues at coordinate 17,545 of JBBPPY010000258.1, forward strand.
GCATGAGCGAAAGAGGTAGTTTTTGTACAGGAAAAAAAATTACGTGCATACGTGACCGCCAATGTATCTGTAGGCAAAGTATCCACTGGAGTGCGCGAGCGTGGTCTTCCATTTTGATGGAGTTTGTTGATGAACCAGGTTGAACCTGTCCACCAAGTTGAGCTTGGTGTTGCCCAATGAACCGAAGGATTCGAATTCCAAAACTTCAGTCTTGTAATACTGGTCAACATGCAAAGTAAGAAAGATCAATCGTCATCCTTCCCCTTTCGCTGATTAGGGCATTGTAGCAGAGACTCTGACTACCCCTGCCAGGCGTCCCGGATCAATTTATTTGATCACTATAAAGCCCGCCGGGCAGCCCGGGCTACCATGCAACATGCTGAGGCGTGGCTGGGTTCGATGGCAGAGCCTATCGCAAACTTGAACCGCACAAGTCCCGTCGTTGAGTTTAACAAGCTAGTACAAATTGAGTAGTTGTTTCTGCGTTTGGTTAGCCTCAGGCTCCGTCGGAGTCGCCACTTGTTGTCAGAGCTGCGCCGCGCTTGCTTGCGTACAAAGATTTTAGTGCGTTATAGTATTCAGACATGGTCGATATTGGTGCTCGCCCTCTCCTCTTTGGTCAACTCGTTCGGATCCAAGTGGCTGTTATGTAAATGGAAATTTAATTGTCGGGTCTTGGAAGGAGGAGGATCGAGGAGATCCGGTTCGACGAAGGAATGCAGATTTGAGAATGATAAATCACATACTTGGTTTGACTCAAACCGTTTGAGGGCCGCAGCTGGAAAATAATCCAGCGAACGATGATAAAATTTGAGGCCGTGAAAGGTAATTCTATGCCATCAACGGGACAAAATCTTTGTTTATTTGACGAATTTCATCTGAGTAATCTATTCATTCGAATAAAAGTGTCTTGCAAGTCGCCCGTTTGTGTCGGAACCTTGAAGTTAGCTGGATTGGAGTTAGCTGGGCCCGTTAGCTATAGGCGGCGGCAGGTAGCTTAAGCATCAACAGGTGATGATGATAGCGCATCACGATGTTGATCCAACGCCATCCTGCGACTAGAAGGCTGTACAGAGTTCAGAGTTTCGTGTTTGTCGCACCGTTTGAACTTCGAATGATTATGATGAAGTTACCAACATTGTACCGTGCCGCTTCGAGCATTGGACATATGTACATACTAATAAACGAACCAAAATGTTTGGTTTGGCCTGTGCAGTGGGCCGGCTAGCCGTTGAACGGGCGTCAGAGGCAATGATTGGAAACCCCCCTCCCCATTGGAGGCCTAGCCGTTCGAGGGTGATGGCAGCAGCAATATTAAATGATGATATCAATCTCAGAGTACTGGCTATAAGTGCTAACTACTTACTAGTATAACCAAACATACCTAAAGCGACCGTCTCAAGTGATTACAGTTACGTCGCACCCACTATTTTTTTGGGTTTGGGGAGGTAAGCCAGCCTTCGGAGGAAATGGGGAACTTGGAGAGTGACATACATACTCCCCACGTATTTTGACATGTCCTCGGAGAATCGGGTGCAGAGGTCGGCAGACACTCGAGTCTAATGCGAATCGGACGACGTATACTGTAGTGCCAGGCACCGGGATTTAGCTAGGAGATCATATCAGTCTGTCGCGGGGATACTTTAGAGCCGGCGGGTCGTACGACAGCTCAACAGTCGCCGAACAATAAAGTCCGGAATGGCAAGACTACTTACCACAGCGAGACTTCGAGGGTGGACTCGTCGTGAGAAGGCCGACCCCATGTTTGGAGAAAACAAGCGTGTGCCAGACACGATGCCAGCCATCAAGCGGAACAACTGAAACTGGTTTGCCAGTGAAAGACGTGAAACGTGACGACGAGTCCGACCCGCAACGACCGTCAGCGAGCACAATATCATCATGTTGACATTCGGACTCCATCGGATTTTCGGGCATATGTGTTGTCTGTCTGTTGTTCTATTTCAAATGATCAACGAGGGTTGGACGACAGTCAAAGTTGATTTTTAAGACTTCGGCACGATGTCGGCTTCCTGCCACGTGTTGTTCGATTCGTCGAACTCGTGTCGAGTTGTACGTGCACTTTAACTCCTATGCGCCCGCTGCTTGGTGATGAAGCATCTGAAATGACCATCCACAGAGGAACCACGGCTCGTTGACTCCTCCTGATGCTAGGTTACCAGGCTCTCCTGGCAGTTACGTATGTAAGTAACTGTCGACAAAAAATAATGTAGGAAAAGGAAAAGGAAAAAGAATTATTGATGTGACGGATGTGTAAGACCTTGATCAGGAGCTTGCAACTTGACCTGCTCCATAGTATGATCTTTAGCCCCAGCGACGGGTGCTCCTAATGTACATAAAAGCCGCAATCACTGAGTAATTACGATGCTCACTTGGCGTCGAAGGATAAATCAGGAAGTTAATGATGTTAATGAGTGACCACTGACTTGGTGTATACGCAGGACGCAGGAATATCGATGCGGTGTAAAACCGAGAGGAGGAGGCGGCGGCGGCGACAACTATATATATATTCATGAGAGCACTCGATGATCGGGTAAATTGTCACTGGTACCATATTCACTGTAACTCCTTAATTTGATCCTGAACATGGTTCCAGTGGTACCAAGCAGAAAACCCTTTCCCGGCGTATCTACAAATGCAATTGACCTTTGGCGATTCGGAGTTCAACGTTCAGGTACAAACGGGCCAGTCACCAAGAATAAACAAATACTTGGATACCATCGGCGGATGGGATGAGCGGCCTGCACCCCTCTTGCAAAGCCCAAACCCGTGAAGGCTGCCATCCGCCATCGGTTATCGTTAGGCAACCGCTCATCTTCGTCTTTGCGACTTTCTCATCGCCGTGTCGGGTCTCTTGACTTTGGTGGCAATCGTCATCCCCAGATACCTCACCATCTCCGCAGACCGGCGGAGTTGCCCTTTCACTGCTGAGTGGTAGCGTCACGAATGGCCCTGCAAAGCTCCCAGGTCGCCAGGATGGCATGTCCTATCGATAAGGTGGTTCCGTGCGTATCTTCGCCCCTTCTCTGGCGGTAAGTTAACGGCATTGTCCCTGCTCTAAGCCCTCGAAAAGTTCAAGGAACATGGCGTGTGAAATCGTTTGTAGTAATATGTAGCTAACGCAAAGTGACAATCGTGATGGAACTGGACGTACGAGTTCATATGCAAAATTTCAGAACCTCCCTTCTGTGTTCGCGTGCGAGAACAGGTACGAGAGGGCTGCATCGGCCCAGTGTATTCCTCGAATGCCGAGAGGAACGCTCCCTCGTCACTGACCGAAACATCGTACCATATCGCCAACACAATGATGCCCCATACATCGGTCACCGAAGTTGGCCGAGGCTACCCGAAGGTTCTAAGCCTTTCCTCATGGATCTCCGGATGGACACGAACCTCGAGAACTCAAAGCCATGGTTGCGGGTGTTTTGGATTCCGATCCTGTATCCTTCATAGTATGGTTTTCTCTCCCCCAGCTGAGACGCGTTCCACACGAGGTACATTGTACACACGGGAGAATGGGGCATGAATCTCAGCGAGCGCCGAGATAGGCTCGTGAAATGGGCTCGTCGGCAGTGCGAGCTATGTAGAGGTTGACGTGCGCCAAAGCAGCACGAGTGGGTCGTGCCGACAGTTCTCTATAGAACACGACGTTCGCATGTCATGTTATTTCTGGACCCGCCCGCCCTGCGGGGGAAGTATAGATGTGCAGACCCGTACAGACGGAGCCTGTGACCGTTGCGCAAGCAGGCCTCGTGACCAAGAAGGGAATGTTTATAGCGTCGCGATGCAAGACGGGGCCCGAACACCAGTGCACCAAGGTCGGTCCGGTCCATGGGGCTGGCTTTGAATACAATAAGCAAACGATCCAGACCCATGGAATGTAGCTCCGGCGGGTGAAATGCGACCGAGGGCGCGACGCGGAAGACCCGTTAGGCCGCCTCTGCTCAGAGTCTGTGGTGAGTCTGGTGACACTTGGAGGACCTTGTCACGTACGAGGAACAGAGAAAAAGGCGCGGAGAGTTGAGGCGTGGGGACAAAACTTGCCTGAAAAACAAACTTCCGCCTCTGTTCTCCTTTCAGTCTGTGTGTCAAAACGTCGACCGACGGTGCGACAGGTAAGAACTTATCTCACTCTGGCAGTTTGGTATTTACGCAGGTTTTGTACACACGCGCGTCAACTCTCCGCGCCTTTTTTCTCTATTCCTCATACGTGACATGGCAAGGTCCTCGATGTGTCACCAGCTTGTGGTGAAGTATGAGGACACATCGGTCTTGTGGGGAATCGACGTACCCAGCCTTTCGCTTCATTCAAGACCAAGTCGAGAAGGGAGATCTCGCGTGTCCAAGGGATTTCCCATGGGCTCACGACTCATACCTGTTTCGTCCTTGCAGTTGGTGATCCAATCGACGCGCTCCTCAAAGTACAGTACACAAAGTTGGGGGAGGAACATATTCTGTCTCAAGCAAGACTCTATATATAGCTTTCCCACACTCTGTCAATGCTGACCTCAGTTCTCGGTGACTCCCGCGACTTTTCTCCCCAACCCCATGATGGCAGCAAACGTAGAATATGCAGGCCGCAGGAACAGATCACACATATTTTGAACCGGTACGCTCAACATTTACCCCATTAATGCCATAGGAAACTGTCAATGCACGTGCCGTCGGCGGAATCGTTAAATCCGAGTCGAAATCATCGGACCACCACTCAGTTTCATCCACTGTTCCGAAACCCCGCTGAATGCAAAACATTCCTTGATTCCCTGACACAGTGCGTATTTCAACCGCCGCGGTCCTTTGAAACCCTCACCCCCGAAAAAATAAGGCGGACGCGCGCAAGCATTAGTACTAGACAAGTTGGGTGACGGAACCATTATAGAGATCGGTCGGTCATTCGATCGCTCCGGCGTGAATTTCCCTTTCTGGTGATATGATCGTCATCATCACATATCTTATGTTGCGATGCCAACCCCTGAGTCAAGCACAGCGATCTTAACGAGGTTACCGGCCACCATTCTGGGAAGTTGTCCCCAACGAACGGCGTTCACACGCAATCAGTTTCGTTCCCCGTAATCATCCGATACACCTCCCCGAGAGCGAGCAAGCGATCTCGATTTTTCCAGACTAGTCTCCGACTTGCGAAAAGGTTGTTTCCACACAGTGATGCTGGCAGCGGGAGTCCATTACCCGCTCCTGGTCACATTCAGATCCTAGAAAGTACGTTTGCAATGTCTCATACTCCGGAGCTAAGGGACTTAAATTTCCCACACGTGTTACAAATCCGGGTCCAGATATCAAAACAACCACTATTAATTCCCGTGGAGTGAGCTTGAAACGCTCATCGACACCTGCTTATCACTGATCTCATTTGACCTCAGGGGCTGATTCGATTCGCGCTTGAGATTTAATTACGGGAGTCAAGACTGTGTTGGATCTTCAAAGGACATTTGAACCCTGATCTCACTTGATGATCAATTCCCCATTGTCTGGGAGTTGTCTCCGTCCGAGATTTCGAAGCAAAAGCTTTCGTGTTAGAGGAATTCCATTCCAAAACTCAGGCTACAGTATTCCCTGACAAAAGATATCATCGGTGGGCAAATAGTACGTGTCAAGATAACTCATATACACTAACCAACCCGCGATTCACCTCAGCCACTTCCGAGGTGATAGCCCCGGTCTCATCCAGATAAGGATCCTAATCCCCGAGCCAAGGTACGTACTCTGATTCTGAACCGAAACTCACCGGAAATGACCAAAAAGGACGAATGGAAATCACGACAGCCACTCTTTGTGCCAATGTTTCGTTGCAGCGCTGCAAATTAGCGCGAGATCTTCACAGAACTGTGGCCATACATCAATACATCATCTAGGTTAGGTAAGTCATACGATCTCATGTCTGGGAACATCTCGCTGACAGTGAGCAGCCTGAAACTTTCAAACTGGACACCCGCGGCTTGGACTTAGTCTCCCGTAGGCAAAACCTTAGGTGGGAAGACAATCGTTTGTATCATTGTTTAGACTATCACACGACCAGTAATGTGTGTTCGTTCTCTGGTGTTCTGCGCCCTGGTACGTAATAGCGTCGAATATCGCAGTCCTGACCAAATGTGTGCAGCATCTACCGTTGACTTGATGAAAGACAGGCTCCAAGGAACTGCCGTCAGAACGATTGGGGTACTGACCCCGTAGTCTCAAACTGTGATGGAGTCTGGAATTCGGAGTCGTTTACTAGTAAGGAGACCACCCCGCAAGATTGATACGAAACAAGCTTGCCGTTCTAGTTCTCGGGAGCAACATCACAGTATGGAGTTCCGCTGTTCAAATGCGAGGAGACAGGATCTCCTCTCACTCTTTGGGCCGCCTAAATGTGCATGTCTCTTGTGCAGACAAACAGCGTTGAAACCGAATGGTTCAAAGTAGCGGCATAAGGCCCCTTGATCGATCGTGCGTAAGATCCGCATACGACTGGGATTCTGTCTGGACATTCTCGGACCTGCGCCGACTGCCGCCGCCATTATGATGATGAATGCAACACCCACGGGAGCCCATACGGAGATGAAGACATCTCCGCATCATCCTCATCGACAATATGCCAGATGTCCAGCAGCCGGCGGCCACTAGATATGCTCTTTACGGATATGCGCACGGCGGAGCGAAGCGGCCCGAAGGACCACACCCAGCCATGCCGGAGACAAGATCCTCCCGGGAGATCCAAGAGAGTAGATGGGCAAGGCGCATATTCGGAGTTTGCTGTTATTCTAGTCTTCTTCGACATATTAGCTCACTGAGGGCAGGGAGGCCATCCCTTCGTGCTCTAACCTGACTGTTCTGACACCCAGATATTACTCCGGGTATTCTCCCACCTTGGCGCAGCCTGGCGAGTGAGGGTCTTCTTCAAGTAAATTGAAATCAGTGTGCATGCGGCAGCAAGTCGCTGGACTTTGGGTCATACCATTCGGAATGGCGGCCTCAGTATGGGATGGCTAACAGCTAAACCCCGATGCGTCGGCAAATTGACGCAGCCGGGCCAAGCGCTGGCACTGAAACTTACATTCTTAGAATTACACTGGCAAGTGTGGCAGCGATCCCAGAGTACTTATCTGCGGACCCGCCATGGGGGCAGCTGAACGGTCACGCGTCACGGTGGAAAGTCGTCTCCTCCGCCGCACTGGCACGACGGTACTTTTATTTATTTTATTATTCCGCGCAAAAGTACGACCTCGAATTCCCTCGCACGCTCGCCTCGTCCACTTTCACTCGTCACCTTTTCCGCTAAAATAATACAAGCAGAAGTTGTTCAAGCTCAAGTCCCAGTGGTGGAGCCTTGTGTCGCTTCCAAACAGACATTATTTCAATTTCATGCGACTCCTACCCCAAGTACATCCGTTCCGGGCCGATCCCCTCGACGAGAATCGCCGGAGATTAGTTCGAGAAGTTCCTTTTTACTGTTTCATGTAGGCGGATGATAACAATACCATGTGTGGTTCTTACCTGGTCCTTTGACACACGCAACTCGACAGGAAAAAAACCGCTCTCTTACCACTTTTCTGGTTCGTGAATGACAGGGTCGGGATGTAACACGATATTCCGACGATTCTCGTGGTTCTATGAATGAAATAGAGAAATATTCAGAGCTCAACCTGTATCTGGAGAATGAGGGTGTCTGTGGACCTGACTGGTAGTGTTATGGCTGACCTGTTTGTTCTTGAGAACTCGGGCTCAGCGCCAATGATTGATCTATTAGCTCATTATTGACACCAAAGATCATATAACAGCACACATGTTTTCTTAGGAGCATGCCATTACTCGGCATCTAGCACATGTAGACTCGCTTAAAATGGGAAAGCTGCTAGAATAAAGTACTTGCCTTAGAAACAATGTGGGTTCCCGAACCCTCTTCTCGATAGTCCCAAACAGTTAGCGTCAAGGAAGTATCACTGCTATTGCCAGTGACACTGAACAGAATTTACAGGATTCCCAGTCTAATTTTGTAGACAGTACCCACTGATATAGGACAGAACTACATCTGAATGGTGTTAGCGCACCAACTTAGAACTTAGAAGATCTCTATCATACAGACTGCATTGCCTGGTTTCAGGGGTTGAGCTGTCTGATTGAGTGGACAGCGGGTTTGTCGTCACAGCCTTCAATCGTGCAAGACATCCATTGGCGGTCACCAAAGGGAGACAGTCCTGACAAGTTACTGAGCATGGAAATATGCATCAACTCGACTACCGAATCGTTCGAGTGATGTTTGAAATTTGAAGGCCTGACGTGTGAATTATTTGAATTCCGCCTCTCAGAGAATGGAAGCTCCAGGGTGCCACCTTTTCTCTTTTCCGTCCATGGAATGGAATCGATTGGGAATCGACACGAACTACACTTCTTTTTTTTGTTACGCTTGCCCTCCAGTGGATGGCAATTGGGAATTGTCCATAATGCAAGATCAGGGTTCAAATGCACCATCAAGTTTGGAACATCCGACGACTGTGACCTGTCGGACGACATCTTTCACTTCCACATCATTTCAACGCATATAAAGTGGACGGGTCGAACAGTGAAATCAGTGATCAGTAGGTGGCAATGCTCCTGTTAGTTTCAACGCGCGCTCCAAGGGAGTCGTTTTGCGTCTTGATAAATGAATATAGATCACAGCCGACATCTCATCAGAGAGAGTTACCTCCGCAGTATGTGGCATTGGAAATGCACTTGGACGGGACGAGACCTGGGTAAGTGTTAGGACTAGCTTTATTCCATTGCCCGCCGGAAGCAGTGCACTGGTTTGCGGGTTGCAACATTGATCATGATCGCGATCATCAAGAGAAAAGAGAAGGCGGTCGACGTCTTTCTGAGGCCTTGGACCCAAACATGATTCAGGTGTCACCTGTCAAGTGGGAGACGCGGCTTTTTCCAGAACGGTCCGTCGACCCTCGATTCCTTGCGTGAAAGTTGTCCGTGATCGTCGGCTAATCGCCGTGGTTGATCCTTCGTCCATTGACAGGGAAGGCGAGGGCGAAGGGGCACGGGGTTGCCATCTCCAATTTTCAAAGATACAGACACAGCATATCATTACGCCATCAAAAACCCCTTGAACGAACTGTCGGTAGCGGCGGCGCGGTGGCGGGTCCGCCGAGCGAACAGACTAGAACTTTTTGATCGCTCGGTCTCGTCCTGTAGAGTTGGGTAAGTCGTTCGGGCATTCCGAAATGGGGTTAGCTAACTGTGACTGACATTGTCTACTTGCCAATAGTTGGCCGTGCCTTGCTTGTAAGTTCACCCTTTCGCTGATCCGTTTTGGCCGGGGATCGTCAGTAGCCGTACGCTACGTGGCAATTCGAGACAATTCGTGTTTCTCCCCTTCTTGCTCTCAGCAATCCTGCTATTATGGGAAAGGGGTTCGGTGATGGAGGTGAACGCACAATGAGGGTTCTTGACCAGATCCTTCATTTGCTAGTGGGCTGGTGACGAATACAACAACTTCGAACTGAGCTACGATGCACTTGAGCGCTCGGCCCGCTAGACACGTCTCAGACCGGCCAAGCATTTTCTCTGTAACACACGAGCGCTCCGCAACCAGACGAAGGACGCACGAAATTTCATAAGTCGATCTGATTCTGTTCATGGATGAATTAACGATATTCGAGTTCAAGGACGAAAACAGGTTGTCATCCATGTATGTTTCCACACTACCTCTCCCCTGATTTTCCACCATCTTCTTTGCACAACTTGCCTCGTCGATGGATCAACTTCATGTCCAAGTAATGCTATGCTGTTGGCACGGCGTGCGCATACATTTTGGTCTCTACCTCATGGTGGGTCTCTTCTTTTTGAAATCATCGTCACCAATAATTCACCAGTAGCGGATATCTCCCTCGCTTGTCGTTTCTGTGTGGTCATTCCGAGTCGGAATGGGACATGATCTGGTTCAGGTGATTGCATACCATCCAATTGGCCACTGGCACGCCAGCGCCTTCAACCCCACAGTATATCGCATGCGTCTGTAGTGATCAATTTGTGCGAACGACGACGGTCTCCGGTCGGACGCGGCGTGGATTGTGATCGTAACCATTCACGCTCTCGATGGAGGGCAGCATCGTGACGATGTACGTACGAACCTCCCTCTCCGCCTGTCATCTGTTCTTCTTTCACCACAGGACTCATTAACTTACGTATTACTGTAGGAGTAGCCCGTCCGCGAGCGAACACGGCGGATCGCAACAGGTGAAAGTACATCAATCGCGAACGTGGGGAAGGGGGAGGGGGACACCTCGCGCCCACGTGTTCATCCAAAGAACCAGCGATCAAAGGTCCGGATCTATCCGAACGACGGCGAAGACGGCGAAGGTGATGGGGAAGAACATAATGAAGCCGAAGATGATAAGAAAATGATATCGATGAGTCGGTGCCATCGTCGTATCATATCATCATCCTATAATCACAGATTCGGTCGGTACCCCCTGGGGCGCGGGCGGATCCAGGACGCGTGGAAGGCGGGGAAGAAGAGGAAGAGGAAGAAGAGAAGGATGATGGGGTCCCTCCTCCCCAAACATCCGAGGTCTTCGCGCGCGTGCCCATAAACCTATACTGAGTTGATAAAAGGTGCATTCGAAGTATACCCTTGCATGTAGCCTACTGCAATTCTCGCATACCATAATACGCAGTAGTAAAACGACAAACGAGGCGAAATCGAAAGCCCCGTCAAATTCTAATGTAGTGTCCCCGAAATTGGCCATACCAAACTGTCGTGCTCATTCGTCGACTCTACGAACTCTACGGCCCCCCTCACGCATTCCATCGAATCAATAACGGTGAATCTGTGACGACAGGGGTGCATGAGAAATGGTGTGATAAAAAGCTGGTAACACCCACCTCGTCACGTTCCCGACCACGCATAAACGGAGGCTCCGTGTTCTTGTAATAAATGTCCGTCCAGAGGTGCTCGGGAAGGGGCACGGGGGATTGCTTGGCTTCTTCGACAGCCTGGTCGACCTCTGCCTTGGCCTCCTTATCGAGTTGCTAAAGAGTAGTGAATGTTAGCTTGGGATGGACGAGACGAGAACACGCAGACAGAACCCACCTTGAGATCTTGCTCGGTCGCGAGACCCCAGTCTTCGATATACCGTTGGAGTCCGCGGATCGGGTCCTGGGTGCTCCGCATGCGCTGTACTTCCTCGCGGGTGCGGTAGGTAGTACCCGGGTCAGACATGCTGAAATACCGATCACGTGATCAGCCTAAGGGCGAAGAAAACGTGGAGGCGAGGCGTACGAGTGACCGCCGTAGCGATAGGTGACAAACTCCATCAAGAGAGGACCGTTGCCTTCTGTGACCCATTTGCGGGCATACTCGACGGCGTGTTTGGAGGCGATGATGTCCATGCCGTTGACCTGAGTGTATGCGTCGTCAGGAGTAAGGGATGGCATGAAGGGTCGGACGGACCTGCAGACCAGGGATCTTGTCTCCGCGGGTAAAGTACTCGGTGTTGGAGGAACTGCGCTCTGCGGATGTTCCCATACCGTACTTGTTGTTTTCGCACACGAACACACATGGGAGGTCCCATAGTTTGGCCTGTGAACGCATACATTCATGTCTAATGTCGCTGGCCCTGAGAGAGAGCCAATACGCACCATGTTGAACGCCTCAAAGACTTGTCCCTGGTTGCTCGCGCCGTCACCGTAGAGGGCAAACGTGGCGGTCTTGTTTCCGAGGTACTTTTGGGCAAAGGCGAGGCCTGCGCCGATGGGGACTTGTGCACCAACGATGCCATTACCGCCAAAGAAGGAAGGGGTGAAGATGTGCATTGAACCGCCTTTTCCTTGGGACATGCCACCTTGGCGGCCAAGGAGTTCAGCGACGACGCCCTTGATGGAGCCGCCGCGCATGACTGCAAAGGGATGACAGCGGTACGCAGTGATGACACGGTCTTCGGGGGTGATGCCATACTCGAGACCGACTGA
>JBBPPY010000259.1:0-29507 GCA_038092195.1 Leccinum barrowsii
TCCCTTCTCGTGACCTCACTCAATAGTGAGCACCGGTCGGCTCCCTAGGGCAAGATCTTCGTGACCTCGCGCAATCGTGAGCACCTCGGCGTCCCTTGGCTCTCTCGGTCTATCCCTCCTGAGGTGGCTTGGTGCCCCTCACTTCCTCTTGTGGTTGACTTGGTGTCACCATAAGACCTCTCCTGGACTTGGTGTCCATCGAGTCGCCCCGACGCCATCTCGCATCCGAGTCGTGCATCAGTGGGGTTGAAGGCTCTTGGAGAGTTCCCCCTTCCCTTCTCCCGTCACTCCCTCTCGATCAGACCCATCACACCGACGTGCGCGTGAGTCATGTCGTCATTCGTTCGGTACTCCTGTAGCTCATGCCATCGACCACCGTTCTTACCTCTTACATGGCACAAGCCCGTCCTGATTTGCGTAAGTTTCTGTTCATTTCTACTTTCCCCCACGTTGAAGATTCCCTAGCTTCCTCCTTCGGTCTCATCGTCTCTGGCAGCTCGTCTGAAATCTTGGCCAAGGTAAGAATAAAGTTAACGCTACTCCTTACATGCTGATGTACGACAGTTCTACAGGTCAGGGATACAATCGACCAGTTACACGTCCAAGGTGTGTTTACAACATACAATCACACCTAATGCATCGCAGCCGCTTTTGATGACAGTCAGTACAATGTACTGACGGACGTTTTCAGATCTCTCTCACCTGGTCGATGCTTCTCCACAGTAATGAGAAGTTGACTCAGCAACATATCATAGCCTCGTGTCCCAACAACTTCTTGTACAGCACTGCCGTAGTCATCGCGGATTTGTTGAGCTTCCGTAGCGTCGTCGTCTACAGAACACATAACTGTGATAACTGCTTCGGACCAGCGAAGGAGGATCTCCCCATACGACAGCGGGCGACCATGGGACGGCAGCTAGGAACGATTTGAAATGTAAGTTTATGTTACACGTGGATCTGGATCATGCTGTATCGACGTACTCTCTCATAGTGAGCTTCGCGCATGCGATCGTTGTATATGACACATCCTCCATCCTGCGACGAGCTGGCGGTGCAGTTCTGTTGATATGATAGGGGAGAGCACGACATAGTCGTGACGGAGGTGCGCTATTTCGGTGGTGTTATGTCCTGCACTGAGATTGGTTTGCTTTTGAATACCCTTAGGATCATCCTGGGAACCCATACGTGAGAAAGCGAGTGTGGGAATTGAGACAAGAGATGTGCGATCTAAGAATTTGGTCTGCCTTCTTTTAGGTCCGCGAATTCGCAGATGGTGAGAAATGTTTTTTAATAGCGCGGTATTATAGTCCTGAGAATTTGGTCCGTTTAATTTCGATAGCCCGCCCTCTCTCACGATGCCAAATGGGAATAACATCCCCTGATTAGCTCCGCCGAAGAGAGGCAAGTTGCGCAGGCTTGTGAGTGTGCTATATCGCCTGGATTTAAAAAAACCCTGACTTCGAATACGTGAACGATCATTGCTGAAGGTCATTTTACGTCGTCGTAGGCGAGGTCCTGCTCCACTGGTACGGAGTACCCATTCGAGGTTGAGGGGCTAGACAACGATTGGACAACAATTGACATGAGGCGGGGACGATAAAAAGCCTGCCTTCAGGCCATCACCATTTGTTTCGAAGTCACTGATCACCATGAGCGGCACCCCACGATTCACCCACCCTTTCTATGCGACGGAATCCCAATTCATGGACGATCTGAACTCATGGATTAGGAGCAACTCGGACGTTCTTCCTCAAGCCACGCTGATGAAGGATTTATTTTTTGAAGAGACTATGCCCGCCCTTACTGATGTATTCGCTTCCCAACCCTCTGCTGGACCCTCTGGCGCCCATTTCGGATCGTTCCCCGGCAACAACAACACACCGAACAATAATCGGCGCTCTGCGAGCCCAGTAGGGCCATTCCCGTCGACTGACGAGCACAAGACCGCTCTACAGTTTGCAGCACAACACCGAGGTATGTGATCGTGTTTCGTTGTACACTGTCCATGCTTATGTGTCATGACACATGATCAGCCTGGTTTGGTGAGATACTGCACAAGACGGGGCTGCCCAACTGGACTCTGCTGTGCGATGTTATGTTGGTCAGATTCTTTTCCGATTCGGGTACACAAGTGTCGCGGCCATTCTGCGGATGGCGGGAAGAGTCATACAACGAATTCATCACTAACACGTATGACTCACTCTTGCGGCAGGGGGTTAAAGACTTCGAACTCCGTAAGTAACGAGTTTGAAGTGCGCAGCATTCTCACACATCATACACTGCAGGCGAAATCAACATCGAGGTGAAGGCGAAAAACGGCACCGTCAAGGTAGTCAAAGCTCAGACTACCCTGGCCAATTCAAACTTCACCGAGGCACTACATAGAATGGTAAGCTCCATGAAGGAGTCGATCGATGATACTGATTTATCTGTAGCTAAGCGAAGACTTCCCCCGCGTCCTCACCGCTCATTGGGGAGGTGTAGCATCCGCTCTGATCCATATCGTCTTGCCTGTCGGCACCCCTAACCGCGTGGAAATTGCACTGTCGTGGACGCGTCGAACTGACATAGATGGTGTATACAGTTATCCCTTCCTGCATGATTCATCCGGCACGCTTGTAAGTAATGTTTTGTTGCTAAGTGTTTTCGGTGCTAACTTAAGTCATCAGATCAATTATTATGCGCGTCCTCAACTCTTGAACGCATTGCATCTCGCCCTGACCCATCCGGAACTGGATACTTTCGCGGCTATCTTCTCGACAACCACGTCTCCTGATGGCGTGTTGACGTTCGGCCTATTGCGTCACGCCAACACCCACACATTCAGTGTGGTTGCTGCTCTGGTGAGTCATGATAATATCTTAGTACTCTCCACTGATTATGCCCACAGATCCTGACGGCATTGGACTTCATTGGACAAAAGAAGGGAGGCCTGGTAGGCCTTCCTTGGACCGTTGGCGATACGAAAGAAAAAAAGTTCAGAGAGGTGCAAAAGGCCATGGTGGCAGAGACACGTGCATCGTTGTCGTGTATCTCCGACATAGTCAAGATGCCTATGCCGATGCAGGTGGGAAGAAGGAAGAGTCTACTATATGCCTTCGACGCGGATGACATGGGTGGTATAACTTGAAGCGCGGTATCTTAGCACGATTCTTCTTGCTCTGTTTGTAAGGACTTATTGGCTTGAAATTTGTCTCAAGCTCATTGTAGTCGTTGTAGCTCATTAGATTGATTCTTCGTTCTCTTTTGCTCTACTATGTTAGTCTAAACTACATCTCCTGCAGCCTGACGTCCCAGTCACATTCAGTGCAATTCCCTCAAGAATCCTCCCTGACGGATAGTCACCAATCCAGGCTACGAACTTTCCAACAAAATATCGACCATCCGGGCTGTGGATACGCCAATTGTATACATCTGTGGTCTCCCTTGCCAGTGCGAGCATGAGGTTGAACAAGCTATCTGGATCTCTGTGGATGGTCTGTGGGGCACGTCTTGTGACAGCACCGTCGGTTGCCAATTCTTAAAACGTCGGTGAGTAATGCTTTCCGTCATCGATTTGTATACAGAGTTCTTACTTTCGTTTCGTTCCATTGTACTGTGGCGGGCATGTCTTGTGACAGCACCGTCGGTTTCCAATTCTTAAAACGTCGGTGAGTAATGCTCCCCATCATCGATTTGTATACAGAGGTCTTACTACTTTCGTTTCGTTCCATTGTACTGTGGCGTTGTCACACTTTTGCCATTGGACCAGCACTCGGCATTTAATATTGTGTAAACTGCTGAAGAACGAATCGTGAGAACTGATTCAGATGATATCGGAGGATATGATCCATTCAAGGTTTGTCATACCTAATTGTTGATGCTGACCGTGACATTAACTTTGACGCTGGTCAAATCATGGTATTTAATGCCAGTGTACTCTCGTCTTTATGCCATATCTCCCTCACGTTCTACTCTGCTGCCCATGATGCCAATCGACGATGACTCAGCCACCGAAGTGACTCGGACGGGCAATAAGCGGCGTTCTAATGCTTTGGAGCTTGGCCCAAGGAAGAAACCGTGCGTGTATAGTAGCACAACAAATGGAGTGTCCGTGGCTGACTGTAATCTAGAACGACACAGGATCCTCTTGTGCATCACGGCAGACACTTCGGTCGTGTGGTCCACGCATTCTGCAACATCCAGACTCTGCTTACCAATGGTATCATCATGTTGTCTGAGGGGTCAAACGAAGCTGACGAAAACCTCAGTGCAGTGTAAGTCTGCTGTTCTCGAGTGAATTTCTGCTACTAACCTGTGCCGATCAGCGAAAGGCTCGAGTTCAGAATATTCCGAGACCTACTGCGAATGGCTCCGGGAATCGAGACACGCCTCATGGACTCATCGGAGGAGGAAGTAATTGCTATCGGCGAACTCGTAATGAATTTCCTACTGATTACCTCGGTCGCCGTGGCTAATGAGAAGGCTTTAGATGCAGAAAGGTGTCAACGGGGCGCGTGCAGATGATACGAAGGGGATGAAAGGAGCTATCGTCGACTGGATTACGCCGAAGGGACAAACGTTAAACCCCCATATCCCCCGCAACGTGAAATCTGGCCGAGGGTTTAATCACGAACGCACTGGGGCTCTCCTTTGCCCGGCAGGGCTTGACTGGGCAAATACCGAGTAGGAGCTTTCAGTTTTCGATTCTTCCGAGCTGACGACGAGTTGACGCTTTTTAAGGACTCGAATGAAACTTGTGAATGGAGAAATTCAGGTCGCTGGAGACCAATGGCCCGTTTTTTTGTACGCGAATTATACATACGATCCGGAGGACCCGTGGAACGGACTCCTACAAGGGGGACTACTTGTTTCCGTGAGTGACAACCGAGATCTTCAGATCGGGCATCAGTTCACGATTGCTTGCAGGCCTTCAAACATATTTTTACATCACCCAGCTCTGTCGACCAGGAACCAAAGGCAACTCGTTCTGGGAACGCGCGTATCCATGGTATGCGTGCGGTCACCAAGGCCTCACTTGCGTATGTCGCAACGCAGGTAAGTGATATCACCCGCAATGAAGCGGAACTCTACACTAAACCTTCCAGACACGCTTTGCTTTAACATCTGCACAGGTGTTCTCGCGGACGGACCTGGTGACTGATTCAGAGCGTTTCTACTCAAGCATCATGGAGCTATTGGAGGACCCTGATGAAAGGGAAGAGGTCGACCAACTGCTTACTTGGTGGAATAGGTAAGCGTCTTGAATCATGTCGGGCGAGCTTTCTGATTGACTCTGTATCAGACAAATATTCCCTCTTTACACGGAGAGTGAGCGATTGCCGTCGAAAGAGAGTGCTCTAGCACGCATACGGCAAAGACGTTTGGAACGTAGAGGGAGAGAGGCAGCCTCCTGATTTGCTAGTACTAGTTAGATGATACACACCACATACGGGTTTGAGCCAGTGTCGTGACTTCAAGTTCTCATCTAATCCAATCCGTTTTCATTTATGTATGATCTCAAAAATGTGAATAATATGTGTATTCGTTGATGTCATCAAATACAAGCTTGTTGTCGTGTAAAAGAGAAATGACAAGAAGAACCAGTCAGGACTTACATGTTCGGAGGTATCTTGAATACCAGTGGTTACAGGGCTTTATGGAACTTGGTGGCAAGATCCAATGATTGATGGACCTGATTACTCATAGCAGAATGTAGCAACAGGTTATCAGATCTAGTCATCAGTTCAGAAATATATCTACCTTGTCAATATGTAGGATATCTGATATCCTTGATAAAGAAATAAAATCCAGCTATATGATGGCAAGCAATAAGTAGACATGGTCAATATGCAGGAGCTCTGACATTTTTGATCAAGAAAAAAAGGAATGACATACCTGGTTAGCATAGCCATCTACACTACTGATTGCAAGCAGTAGGTAGGTCTGGTCAACATGGATATACTTGATCAAGAAAACAATAATGACACACCTGGTCAATATGCAAGACCTCTAATATACTTGATCAAGAAAAGAAATAATGACAAACCTGGTCAACATGCTGGACCCCTGATATACTTGATCAAGCAAAAAAAAATGACCCACCTGGTCAGCATAGCAAGTAACAGGTAGACCTGGTTAACATGCTGGACCCCTGATATACTTGATCAAGAAAAAAAACAATGACACTCCTGGTCAGCATAACAAGTAACAGGTACACATGGTCAACATGCTGGACCCCTGATATACTTGATCAAGAAAAAAAACAATGACACCCCTGGTCAGCATAACAAGTAACAGGTACACCTGGTCAACATGCTGGACCCCTGATATACTTGATCAAGAAAAAAAACAATGACACCCCTGGTCAGCATAACAAGTAACAGGTACACCTGGTCAACATGCTGGACCCCTGATATACTTGATCAAGAACAATGTCATGACATCCCTGGTCAGCATAACAAGTAACAGGTAGACCTGGTCAACATGTTGGACTCCTGATATACTTGATCAAGCAAAAAATAATGACACCCCTGGTCAACATTCAGGATCTTGATATCCTTGATCAAGAAAAAAAGAGTGACATACTTGGTCAGTGTTGTAATCAACAGATTCTACACCAGTAATTGTAATGATGGACAGCAATGATCAAAGTCAGTAAAACTTGGGGAACAAAATGCCAATGCTACCAGGTACACCAGTAGTTGTAATGGTTGAGAAACATGATAAATGTATGCTGACAGACACCTCAGCATCAATAGTGATCATTGTGAAGCTCAGTGATCAATTGTCACCTACTATGCCAGAGATTATCCATAAGTGTATCAGAATGAACATGTAATATGTAGTTGGGAGTGAGTATAAATATATATAATGGTATATCATACTTTCATTGTTTTCGTGATGTATCATTCACGATTATCACAGGACCGCCACTGGCAGCGTGCTGGAGTTCGGAGAAGGAAGAGGGGAGAAGGAATCGAGCGAGACCGGGTAATTTACGAATTTGCGTGATTTCGGATCGCAGATCTACATTGAGACTGCACAGCGTGTTGTGCTGATCTGGACCTTGTGAATGAATTGTGTTGCACATTTCTGATGAGAGTCGAGTAAACTCGTCCGCAAGGGACTGTCCTTCCTGGCCCGACGCGATGACATCTTCAAGAGGGGAACGGAGACGAGCAACCTGAGTCCAGAATACACCGCGACCTTGCTCGAGGAGCTCGACCGCTTTCTTGGCACATTGATTGCGGAGACAAGCAGAAAAAGCATCGATTGCTAGGGATGCAGCGAGGTCCTTGAAACTCTGGAGACGATTGGGTAGGGATGGTAAAATGGCGAGATGCTGAACAAGTAGTCGAAGAGATGTTTCATATGCGAGAAGGAGTGTGGGATGGCGGATATCCTCAGCTTCCGTGATCCATTGCTTGGTAGCAGAGAGATCTTCTGGTGAGAATGTTTGAGAAATATTTGACAATTCAGTGTAGAGATTGAATAGATCCTCTCTGTCCTTCAACTCGTTCGACTGGCTGAAGCGAACACGGAGACAATCTACAAGTTTATATAATAACCATGATCGGTCGGGATGGCCAGGTGGGCAAAGGTCGAGGGCTTGTCTCGCGAGGATGATGGCCTCATTGAGGTCCGTCATTTCTCCAAACCGCTTGTAACGATGGCATAGATAGGGTGCGACATTGCCCAACGAGGTTGATCGACCCGGGTGCCCTGACGGGTAAAGGTTGAGGGCTTGTTTCCCGAGGATGATGTCCTCATTGAGGTCCGTCATATCTCCAAGCTGGTCGTAACGATCGGAGGTATAGTTTGCGACATCGTTCAACGACGATGATCGATGCGGGTACCCTGAGGGGCGCAGGTCGAGGGCTTGTCTGCCAAGGATGATGGCTTCATTGAAGTCCGTCATATCTCCGAGCCGCTCGTAACGAGTGCAGAGATGGCTTGCTACATTTTTCAACGACATTGATCGTTGCGGGTGCCCTGACGGGCGAAGGTCGAGGGCTTGTCTTCCGAGGATGATGGCCTCACTGAGGCCCGTCATATCTCCAAGCCGCTTGTAACGAGTGGAGAGATGGCTTGTAACATTGTTCAACGACTTTGATCGACCCGGGTGCCCTGACGGGCAAAGGTCGAGGTCTTCTCTCCCCAGGATGATGGCCTCCTTGAGGTCCGCCATATCTCCAAGCCGCTGGTAACAAGTGGAGAGATAGAGTGCGACATTGTTCAACGACGTTGATCGATTTGGGTTCCCTGACGGGCGAAGGCCGAGTGCTTGTCTCTGGAGGATGATGGCCTCATTGAGGTCCGTCATATCTCCAAGGCGGTCGTATCGATCGGAGAGATAGAGTGTGGCACAGCCCAAGGACGTTGAACGATTTGGGTGCCCTTCGGGACAAAGCTCCAGTGCCTCTCTGCCATAGATAACTGCTTCCTCAATGTCCTCCACCGCTCCCAGATGGTTGTATCGATGCCAGAGATGACTGACGACCAAGTTGATCTAGCGAGCTCCATCGTTCTTCGTGACTGGGTGGGCAACGGTCCAGTGCTTGGCGATCAAGGACGATTGCCTCGCTAATGTGGTCCGTCCCGTCCCCTTGCTCAAACTTGGCGAACGTTGACTTCGCTTGTGCAAGTATCTGCTTGACTGAAACAGTCGCATCTCCAATCGAGTCCCTCCGGCCCCCTTTCTCTGTAAGGAGGTTTTGCTCGAGAGGACCGCTTTTTGGCTGACGTGAATGTTATTTCACTGAGCCTCTTCTCGCAGACAAAACAGTGAAATAAGTACCTTGTGATTCCATCTTGTTTCAGTGAAGGTACAGGTCGTACGCTAGGTCTTCGAACCCAGAGCCACACTCGGAGGCGATTTGTGCAGCGAGGAGGAAGAGACGGAGGGCGAGGGAGGGAGAGTCGACTTGTGTCGCAAGGATGGAGGTGCATTCGCGCACAAACTTAAGAATGGTGGTCACTTGCGATTGTCAATCGTCTTCCTATTCGTTGTCGAGGTTAAAAATAATCAATACAGGAAAGTGCGATCTCACCAAATGTTCACGAATCTTGTACCGCCGACAGAGCTCGAAGTGATGAGCGCTGGGAACGTATACCGCATTCGCCCGCCTCCAGCCTCGAAGTGCCGACATGCGGCTTGCAGTAGCTGTGCGAGTGCGGTGCGCCAGTCAGTTCTTGACTCTCTCCACCCAAGGAATCTGTAAACCCACCTCAAACTGCACCCCCAACCACTCAGCCTTAAATAGATGCACCATCCGTGCTACCCACCCCTTCTCCTCCGCCGTATCCTCCTTCTCCACCGCATACGGTCCCTGTCTCCGTATTTCCTTCGCGTCCTTTACCGGCCCACCACCGACGGCAGAAGCATCCGTCTGATCCTTGATCAACACGTGACACAGATCCAAGACTCCATCCACGTCCCCGGGGGTCTCGATCACCGTCTCGTTCTTGAGTTCGAGACGACGCTGTGCGCGATCGAACGGCGCGTGGAATAAAGTTGTTGTGTCATGAGCGGGATGTAGCGCGAGATGGCGACCAATGTGAGCACGGGTTGGTACGAGTTAACCGGGGCGACGAGCAGCGCTGCGAAATTTGCAGCCGTTCGTGGAGCGTGTAGATCCGAGCTGCATCAGATCGGCGTCTGGAGTAGACACACATATATAGACATAAAACGTACCTTTCAGAATACTCTTTGATTTTGCTGTGCTCAAAGGCCAAAATCTGATCCACGTATTCAAGTCTGTCAGGGTAGCAGCTAAGGGACAGATTCGTGAGCGAGACCAAGAGTGCCGTGATGTCTTGTATTGACAAGTCTGGTCGAGCCTGCGACCGCATTGTCAGAACGTCACTGGGTCGTGTATATCTCGTTCGACGTACCTTGCTGAGTTCGGCGACTTGTTTCCAAAAGACCTCAAATAGCTGAACGTCCTTTGCTATGCCACGAAACTCGCAGGCACATCATCCTTTTCTTTTTCCTTGCCTTTTCCCTCTTCCGGCGAGACACTGGTCACACCAATGTTCTTCTCCGACTCTTCCACCGCGCTATCCCAAGCATCTACGCCCTCGACCTTTTTGGCGTCCGGCAGATTGTAGGCAATATTAGCCCTGTCTCTTGCCAGCCTGACCTTCTCTGCTAGTCGCTTGGCGGCACCTTCTTCCTGTTTTTTGGTCTCCTCTGGGTCTTCGGTCTCCGCCTCGCGGGCGGTGGCATAGGCCGCCAGTCTGTCGATGAGCGCGATAACGATCAATTTGATGTTGACTTTCGGGTGTTAGCTGAGCGGTTGCGGATAAAAATGGTCCGAGCGAATGGAGGTGGAACTCGTCTGTGAATACCAACAGGAGTCCTTAATCAATTTCCGGACAGTATGTACGTAAACACTCACCTGAATGACGACTTACATCAGATACTCCTGTGTGATGACGTCCTTGCAGTTGACGACTTGCTCCAGTATAGCTGGAAGTATGCTCTTCTGGTACATTTCCAGATCGAGGCCGTCGAGCTGGGAGAGATGGACGAGACGGAGAGGGCTCACCCAGAATCCGTCCTGACAGGCAGGTAATCGGTGGTCTAACCGCTGAGATAGTGTCATAGAAAGAGCCCACGTATGACGCCTCTACTCATGTCCTTCATGATTTTATTGACGGTTGCGTCAGGGATAGACATGTGTACGCCGACGGTGATCTGAGGTTGAGGCAGGGGATGATATTCGACTAGTTCGTAGAGATCTGCGAGATGGTGTCGAGAGTGTGTGTACGTCGTAGAGGTAGTTGGAGAGATATCGGAGGGCGTCGAAGATGGCCATGTCTTGCGACACCTGTGGTCACTGGAGGAACTCGAGAGAGATGGACGCATGCACTTACAGAGCTCATGATATTGCTTCGGTGACAGTGACGACGTGCGCAGCTCAGCGAGCGAGCATGAGACTGGCGCTCTTTAGCGCGTCCATGATCTCGTCGTTGTCCTACAAGCAGGACGTCAGCGATGATGGCTCCGAGGGCGAATTCGGTGCCGCCGCCCAGGACGCACAATAGGACGCTTCATCTGGCTGAATCTTTACACTTTCCATGGACTCGCCAAAGGGTTTTCCTTCTTCGACGACGGTGGTGGTGATCGTGGTGGTTGTCGCCGTCGCTGTTGTCTTCGTCGTTCGGGGCACACCGAACCTTATGTAAGCCGCAGAGCGCGCGCAACAAGGGACAATGAAATTCTCTGGGGACCCCATGTAGTCACTTTGTTCCAATCGGAATGGCTGGCCCGGGTTGCAAATGTTACATTCCGAATGGCGGGCCGCTTGCTGGCCCGTTTAAGGTCAATAATGAGCGGGCCCGAGTACACATTAGAATAGGGTCAATATTGGCGGGCCCGAGGTGTTAATAATGACCCGCCATTGGGATGGCCCGGCGGTGGGGGAGGTCCGGGGGAGTGTCCGATGAATGAGCGGGCCAGCCGCAGGGATCACCCAACATTGGGATGGCCCGTCTACGACTGTGTCCGAGGAATGGGCTGGCCCGGTGGTGTGTGTGTCCGAGAAATGGGCTGGCCCGGCGGAAGAGTGTCCGATGAATGGGCTGGCCCGGCGGAGTGAGTGTCCGAGAAATGGGCTGGCCCGGCGGAACGAGTGTCCGATGAATGGGCTGGCCCGTCTCTCACTACGTCCGATGAATGGACGGGCCCACCTGCGACTGTGTCCCAAGAATGGGCTGGCCCGGCGGAGCGAGTGTCCGGTGAATGGGCTGGCCCGCCACAGGGATGACCCAACATTGGGATGGCCCGCCTGCGACTGTGTCCGAAGAATGGACTGGCCCGCCTGGAACTGTGTCCGAGGAATGGGCGGGCCTGCCACAGCGACGTCCCAACATTGGGATGGCCCATCTCTCAGTGCGTCCGATGAATGGACTGGCCCGGCGGAGTGGGTGTCCGAGGATTGGGCGGGCCCGCCGCAGGGATGGCCCAACATTGGGATGGCCAGTCAGCGACTGTGTCCGAAGAATGGGCTGGCCCGCCGCAGGGATGACCCAACATTGGGATGGCCCGCCTACGACTGTGTCCAAAGAATGGACTGGCCCGACGGAGGGGGTGTCCGAGGAATGGGCGGGCCCGCGAAAGGGATGACCCAACAATGGGATGGCCCGCCTGCGACTGTGTCCGAAGAATGGACTGGCCCGGCGGAGGGGGTGTCCGAGGAATGGGCGGGCCCGCCAAAGGGATGACCCAACATTGGGATGGCCCGTCTCTCACTGCGTCCGATGAATGGACTGGCCCGCCTGCAACTGTGTCAGAAGAATGGACTGGCCCGGCGGAGGGGGTTTCCGAGGAATGGGCGGGCCCGCCAAATGGAAGACCCATCATTGGGAGGGCCTGTCTCTCACTGCGTCCGATGAATGGGCGGGCCCGTCAAAGGGATGACCCAACATTGGGATGGCCCGCCTGCGCCTGTGTCCGAAGAATGGACTGGCCCGGCGGAGCGGGTATCCGAGGAATGGGCGGGCCCGTCAAAGGGATGACCCGTCTCTCACTACGTCCGATGAATGGACTGGCCAGCATGCAACTGTGTCCGAGGAATGGGCTGGCCCGGCGGAGTGAGTGTCCGATGAACGGGCGGGCCTGCCGAAGTGACCACCCGACATTGGGATGGCCCGCCTGCGATTATGTGAGAAGAATGGGCTGGCCCCGCACAGCGAGTATGACCGAGTCCGAGGGATGGGCAGGCCCGCTGTCTGGATCACCCGCCATTTGCATGGCCCGCCTGCATCTTTGTCCAAGGAATGGGCGGGCTGACCGGAGTAACCCTGCGGCGGATCCATCTTCAATATTATTATCCTTCCTTCCGCCCGAAGCTAACGAACCGATGATCAGGATTCATATTTTTCAATGTAACATTACAAGGACTATTTGATGACCCTTTGCCGCCGGCATGGTAAGCGCCCGCTCGTTCCCTCACGCAGCATCTTCCATTTGCACTGGGGATGAAAGCCCTTTGTCCCCGTCTGTTACGTCCATGTCGTCGTCTAATTTGGTCGGCACCTCCGACTCAGGCCCATGCAGGGAAACCATATTTGCAACCAACCGCGCAATAGATCGTCCGACTGTTTCGTTAGCGACGGCGGTATCGCATGCCGCATCGGAGTCCGCTTCATCGGCATAATCGGAGAGTACCGCTAGACTCAGTGTCGAGATGTGCGGGAGCTCCTCAACATCAGTGAGATGCAGCCCCTCCCCGACCGGATCGGTGCCCTCTTGCCTTCCAGAGTCCAAGCCGGAGACAGCTGTTGCGTGAGTATGCGCGGCCGCGGACAGATGCTCAGCAGCGGTAAAGGAGTTGTCTGCGACGTAAGCGGCTCCGGCCGCTTCTTGACTGGATTTCCCTGCCGACTGACCGTCGCCGGCGGCTACACTCCCCCCCATGTTGATGGACTGTCCTGTCGGCAACAAAGAGACGGCCGCGGACGGATGGGGGGAAACGGTAATGGCTTTGTCGGTGGCATCAGCACCTCCCCCCGCTTCTTGTCTTAATGTATTTGCCGACTGGCCGTCGAATGAAGGAACGCCTGTGGGTGCGCCGTCGGCGGCTACATTCTCCTCCGCGGTACCGGACTGCCCCATTAGCGGAACAGACATGTCCGACCGTGCTTCACAACCCGGAATGGAGCCCGCCACATCTGGGGCAATGTCATTCGCGGCGGCTTCAGATTCTTCTTCAGCTGCTTCATTCCCAGATGTCATAGCTGACCGGCGTTCAAACGGAAATAACATACCGCCATTGACGGACTCTGTTTCCATGGCGGGCTTTGCAATCTCTCGTCGAACGGAGTCCACCACCAGCCCAAACGAAGTCATTCCAGACTCCAAATTTTGAAGCCTCGCTTTTAACCCGTCACAAATCTCCCGCAATGCTAAATGTTCATGGCGGAGCCTGTCGTGTTCCGCCCTAGTTACCCAGGGATCACCGCCAACTGTGTATGCCTGACCGGTGTGGAGACCGTCACCAACAGATGACCCACTGGGCTGTCCATCCGTCGCTACCGTAATGACGACCTCAGGAATCGCTTCGATCCCCCTAAGCCCCTTCATGCAACACGAATCTTGATTATGACTAACCTTTGCCTTTGCCTTTGATATCTAGGGGTCCGCATTAATATGACCCGCTTCCGCCTGGCATTTACTCTTACCGCAATCCGATATATCCCGTGCAGGCACAGCCCCTTCTTGCCCCTTCCTTTGGCGGCTCTGCGGTCTAGCGATGCTCCTTTTCCTCTTGGAGGCGGCGGTGGCGGCGCTGTCATCAGCTGCCGATGGCGTTAGCGGCCGACCTGCATTTGCGGCATGGGCAGTTCGCGGAAGGTCCTCGGAGGGGCGGGATGTGGATACCGCACGGCTGGACGTTACTGATTTCGAGCGACCAAACCTCGTAGCATTTTCACATTTGCGCTTTCGAGCCTTGCAACGTTGACAAACACCTCCGCCCTCTTGTGGATGACATTGTACGCCGCTTGATACACATTGCAAACATGCGTCGGGCGGTTGTGACACCGGCGGGCAGCTTGGCGTTTTTTCTTTGCCGCCAATGCTTCGCGCCCGATGCGATGTTGCCCTGCTTCTTGCCGCGGACGGCTTATCATGCTGACCTTCCAGCTCAGACGGCAGCAGCGTTTCATCCTCCTGCTCCTCATCCTCACCCCCGCGTCGGCTTCGATGCGCTGTTCGTCCTCTTTTAGCTGGGGGCGGCCGGCTATCTGAATCGCCTTCTTCCCAATCAGATGTCTGCGGATCTCCCACATTCCGCCCTTCGTTCTTACTGCGGCGATCCTGAGTCCTGCGGGGTACAGATAGCTTCGCGCGGCCTGCACCCTTACCGCCGCCGCCGGACTCATTCCTACCCTTTCCCGCCCGCCGCGTTTCTTTTTCCGCAGCTGAGTTCAGCGGACAGTCGTCGAGGTCTTCTTCGCCTTTCACCGCGACCAGAGTGTCAGCAGGAGTTGACCTGCGACCGCCTTCATCGATGGAAGCCGCCTCCAGATCATGGCGGTACCAGGGATGAAGCTTTAGTTCTTCAACAGAACACGTTACCATGCGCTGCCATTCGGGCCACGCGCGCTCTGGACCCCGCCAGAACTTATCCGCCGCCACTATGATGTCGGGTACGTCCGACGCCCAGTGGACCACAGCTCGGACGGTTTTCTGACAGGCCGTTAGCATGATCTCTGGGCGGATTTAGCAGGGCGTACCATCTGCACTTCTATCTGATCGATTGCCTGTTTCCATGTCACTGGATTCCCCCCATGCACCAGAGTCATCATTGTTTGTGTGATCGATTTCGCGCAATTTGCCAGAATTCCATTGACTATAGCAGCGTCCATCTTGTGCTATGGCGGAGGGGTGTTTTCCTGCGAGCGAATATGATGCGAGAAATGGCACAGATAGCCGCGGTATTTTCTCACGCACTGGAGAGGGCGCAGCCGACCGTCGGCATATTCTCACGCCGACGGCCGCATATATATAACAATCTTCAGCGGACACCCATCATTTGCATTTTCCGACATGAAAAATAAAGTACATTTTTCTGATACTGGTAAGATTACTTTTTCCGTTTGGGCTACACTGATCGCATTGATAGCTTGCCTGCGAGTCTTCCAAAACGGGAGCCCTGTTGAGCAAAGGCCGCGGCGGATCACCGATGAACGGGCAGCCATGAGCACTCTCAACTTCCCTTCACCGCCATCAACATCAGCGGACATCGAGGACATCAACCACGCCTCCGCTCTAGGCGCTGCGGCGATGGATGAGAGGGCTGCGATGCGCAACCTGCAATTCCCTTCAGCTCCCATTCCCAGCACCACCTCGGCTATCGGCATGCCAGCATCAGCCCAAGGCGGATGCAATGCTACTGACAGCCGGGAAATGCTTCGTAATGTCTTTCAAGCTCCGAGTCTATTTGGCGGATCTTCAATGATGGTAAGCGAAGTTCGCCTGTCAATGACATGCTGACGACACATTTCGCACGCTTATAGGACGCCGTGCCCGGGCCGGAGATTCTCCAGCCAATCTCCGCTTGGGATGTTGATATGGATGCGGATACCGAGGCGGCGGATACTGCGGACGCCGATGCTGCGGACGCGGATATTGCGGAGGCGGATACTGCGGTGGTGGACACCTTTGATATGGGGGCGGATGATAGGCAGCAGCTTCTGGGGCTAGTACGCCCCGCCCTCTCGCCTGACTTCATGCAGGCTTCGGAAAACAATACAATCCCAACGATGAGCAGCCCGCCTGCGGGTGAACACGATCCATGGACATATGAATGGCCTCGAGAATTGCGCCCATTATCGGGGCACCGTCCCGACCTCGTGCAGGTCCTGCGATTGTCAATGGAGAGGATGGCGGTGCGCGACAACATCCAGGCGGTATTGGCGGCCAATGGTATGAATTCAGTTTCTGGAGCGGCGGATCACCGGTCTCATGTTATTCAGGAACCTATTCAGAGCTACGACCGCGTCGTCTTGCTGATTACAATCCCCGCCTTGACGTGGCTATCGAGCGAGCCATTCACGATGTCGAGCTAAGCTTAGAAGATTGCCGCAAGCGGCGGGAGCACTTTTACAACACGATTGAATCCAAATTGACTGAATTGGATCGGATCGAGGAAGAGCGCAGCCGCATCGCGGAAAGGCGGGCATTTATTACTTTCTGAAATTCATTCCATACCTTTCAAGTACTTTGCGAAATGTACATCTATTGCGAAATGTAAATCTAAGTCCCGCGCTGTCGTTTCTCCCCATCCTTCCCATTCCCACTGTGCTTGCGCTTGTGGGATGCTTTTCGGCTCGGACTGGGGACATCCGCATCCTTGGCTTTGGGCACTTTGCGGGCGCGGGTGGACCTCCGCTCACCGTCCTGGATTGGGAAGCGATGATCATTCCTGTCTAGGGGCGGCCTTTCAGTATAACATTCGCCGTCCACCGGGATCACATACCGCGTCCATCCGACGCATTGTGAGGCGTCTCAATATTTCTTGGCGCGATGGCGGTTCGAGTGCTCTTGGAGGTCTGCTTCGCGCCACCATTGCGTTGGGTGACCCGATGACGCTGGTCGCCATCGTTGCTTTCATCGTCGCAGTCGTATCCATTACGAACCCGCCGTGGGGGAGATGTGTCGGGACCGTCGGATTCCTCCACCCGCGGGCGGTTAGCATTGCTCTGCGGACGGCGAACCTGCTTGCCCTTGTCCGCGATCCGACTCGGGGAGTCATCTGGATCCAGCTCATCATTTACCCGCCGCCTTTGTGCCTCAGTGCTCCTATTGCGGGCTAGCTGATTTGGTGGTGGTGGCACCGCGTCCGCATCCGCTCCATGCGGTTGCGGTACAATGGGACGTGGGCGTGGATGCTGCGGTCGCGAAGTTTGGGAGGGCCGGCCACGATGCCTGTCTGGGAGTGCATCGGAATCCGGATCAGTTTCTGTATGTGTCCCAGTCATTTCCCTGATGGTGAGTTTGGCTGAGTGACTCACCCTCGTTATCGTCATCGTCGACATTACCTTTGGCGGGTCCATGGGTTCCGAGTTCGGACTGTTTTCCTTTGGCCTTCTTGCTCATCGCCGGACTGCTGTCATCCTCGGATTCCGTCTCGGATACTTCCTGTAGTTCACCTTTGTGGTTGAGCCATCGGGTGAATTTAAACGTGTCCGACGGGTGGGTTCTCTGGCGTTTGACGAGAAAGTTGAGGAATACTCGGGCGTCTTCCACCTTCATGTGGCTGGGATCTCCGGTCAATTCGAATCCTGGGGGAAGATGCCGACCATGAATCATTTTTTTGTACATCTTTGGTAGCTTCTTGAAAGGGGCATTGGCTTTCGGATTCCTGCAGGCCTCACCTAACGATCAGCCGCATAAGTCAGGAATGATGACAAGCAAGGCAACAATAAACTCACGGTACTTGGCTGTTATATACCCCCGAATCAAACTTTGTAGCTCTAACCTTGTCTTGCCAGTAAGGTCGGGGATCCAAATAGTCCCGTCAGATTGAGTCACGAAGCTTGCGGGATCCACTTTCTTGCTTCGGGCGCGGAGATCTGTGAAACCGACGCTGGCATCCGAATCTTCCTCCCCGTCCGAATGTTGCATCCGCCCAACACCGATCTGTTGCGTGATGAAGTCCTGCCATTCTGGCCCCAATTTGGTAACAGCTTTGAATTGTGAACCGCCCTTGAACTTGTCATTGAAGTCTCCGCTACATAGCGTAAGCGGATACTTGACTGAAGGACTGGGAGGATCACATACACTGCAGTGACCACATTGCCGCCGACATCTTTGAACCCAGTGAGCATGACAATTCGCATTCCGCATGAACGCCACATTTCGCGGGCAAATTCCTCCATCAAATCACCGCCATGCTCCTCAGCATATCTGAATGCATACCGCCCATCAATATTTCGATCATTGGAAGCAACGAAACAGATATGATACATACTGTGCTTTGATATCCGCCGTCGGCCCGTCCTTCAGATTCCAATCTCTGGCAAGCTTTTCCGCTCGCTGAATCTCGTCGTCACTCAAGTCTCCTAAGTATTCGGTGAGCTCCTTTTGATGATTCTTGAGGGCGTCAGTTGTCCCAAGTCGAACATTATGCCGATCCTTGATCCATTGCTTGATTTCTTCTCGGTGAGTTTCTTGTATAACTGAGCGGAGGTTCCATGCATTTCCGACTTTCAGCCGACTATGATTGGTCCGCTTCCGCGAGTGGTTGCTCAACCACATCCGATATGCCTACAGATCTTTGTTAAGGGCGGATACTCCTATTAACATCCCGACATACCTTAATCCGAAGGTCCCATTCACCACCCGACAAAGACTTTATTGTTGGCAGTTCTTGCAGAGCTGCAAGCATCTGGTCAAAGAAATCCTTCTTGCCGGTACCTTTGTAACCCATCCACCGCGATTTGCCATTCTCGAGAATTTGCATTTCCCCATCGGTGAAAACCGCCCGGTAACTATCATCCCATAAATCATTGTCATCTGGGTCGGGCAAACCATCTGCTGTAAGCATGGTTTTCGCAGCGACATCCTGTTCTTCCTCTTCGTCGGATTTGTTCTGCAGCGTCGGAAGGGCGTCGGATAGCTCGTCGCCGCTGGCAGAAGGCGCAGAGTCGATGTCGTCCATGTGAAAGGTGGATGCGGTAGGGATAAATGAATGTCAGTCGTCGAGATTCAATGCGGTTGGGATGAATGAATGTCAGTCGTCGAGATTCAATGCTGGAACAATGCTTTCTTTCCTTTGGAGCCCTCCTTCGTTTCCATTCTGGATCGGACCTTCATCATTCCATAATGGGAGACAGACCTGACATCTATCCGAATCGGAACGACCCTTATATTATCCGACAGCACGCATCCGAATATCCGACGTAATGGGAGACAGACCTGACATCTATCCGAATCGGAACGACCCTTATATTATCCGACAGCACGCATCCGAATATCCGACGTCATTGAGTTTCAATGATAGTCAATTTTTATTTCGGATCCGACGATGGTCAAAGTGGTCGGAAGCATGCCGGATCCTGTCGGCCGGCTATCTCAGATCTGACGTAAGGTTGTCAGATTCATTCCATAACCAATGTTTCATCACCTCGTAGCCGACGTCAACCGCTGAACCTAAACTCTGGCTATCTGACATGAGCCGTAAGCCTGACGTCATGACGTAAAGTGGGTATACTGACAAGGTGATTTGGCAAAACAGCTGCGACATGCGAAGTGAAGAAAGTGTACCAATCACTTATTGCCACCTGCATCCTCTCTGAATATCTGCGATGACAAAGTTGACCACCAAAGTGGTTAGGAAGGCTATATGGGTTGGCTGGAATAGTAAGAATACCTCAAGAGGCAAGAAGACCAGGATTGTAGAAGTACAGAGTCAGACTGATCAATTGTTGGATGCATTGGTTGGTTGTAGCAATCCCTCCACACCCATGAAACAGTCTCCTGTCCCGGCATCCAATTATCATTCCCCATTTCCAAGCACCTCATCGGAAATGGCATTCTCTTTTGATTTCCGAGCGGAAATGCCTATGATCAAAAGGTTGAAGACAAATACAAAGGTTGTATTTTACTGCCACATTACTTCTGCCCCTTCTGCTGATCCGACCATTTGTTAAGACACCTAATGATTATGTTCGGGAGTGGATGCCTCACATGGAGGATTATTTGCAAGCCTTACTGGATGGTGAATCCCCTGGAGATAAAAGGATTTGTTCCGCATGTGGGGGAGACGGTGTATACCGATGTACAATGTGTTTCGGATGTCCGCTTCTGTGCTCAGCTTGCTGTCGGGATCAACATGCCCAACATCCATTTCATCGGATAGAGCAATGGACTGGATCCTTTTTTACAGAGTCATCTTTGCATTTAGTGAGTCAATCGACAAAAGAATAATTCTTTCATTGATCCGACATATGCCAGGCGGGCATGAAAATGCATCTCGGACACGGCGGAAACCCTTGCCCGGCCAGGTTTCGCTTCGCCGATACTGTCGGACCAGGTCTGGATGAGTGGGCCGACACAGAAGACTCGGATCTCCCAGCCTATTTGCAACCTCCGAAAGGATCCACATATTTTACCATCGTGGATGTGACTGGGATCCATTACATGGAAATTAAGTATTGTGTATGCCCAAATGCCGCTCCGTCGCATATTCAACTTCTCCGAGGCCGCCTGTTCCCATCTACGATTGAAAACCCGCGGACGGTCTTCACATTCTCAGTCCTCGACGACTTTGTCAGGGACAATGTGGAATGTGGAACTTCCGCCAGCAACTATTTCAGCAAACTGCGTCGGATTACGACGGCGGTGTTCCCGAACAAACTCCCGGTACGCATTCCTTCCGCATGACAGGTGGCGGACTGAGCCAACCAAGCCAAAGGATCGGTACCGAGATCTTCTGAGAGTATCCCGCAAGTGGCGGGTGCTCAAACTTCTAAAATGGCGGGGCCAGGGATATGGAGGTGCCAATCCCCAGACGCGCGGTGATTTAGTGCTATTCTGTGCGGCATGTCCGCAACCAGGCATAAACTGTGAATCAATCGGGTCCGACGCGTCCTTCGAGTTCGTTCACACCTCCATGACCTGTTGCATATGATTAATAACGGTCATTCAGTTGGAAATTCACAAGGACGTATGTCATGGACGGCAACTTCAAAGCCGATCATTTGCATGACAAACGACCGGAAGACCAAGTATGGATAATGGATGGTCGGGGATTTCAGGTCAGCCGCGGGCCATACCAGACATATTTGGCTGATACGCAATATCCTGTTGAGGTACGATGAATGTTGTTGTATCAGTCCGCTTAATAACCGCCACCGCCTGTCATAGAAATCGGAATGTAACAATCATCGGGCCATCCAGCAGGCCAATGCAAACCGCGGGAATCTGGAGGCCACGGGAATAGGAGCCGCCGCGTGTGCGCGACACGGATGCTTCGTTCCGCATGCAGTCGTCGACTTTCAAAAGGGTGAAAGGTACGTGCGACATATATGCGGTTAGACGAATCTCAATTTTATGCGGAAGACATTTGAATATGGATTACCTGCTGAGTAACGCCCTGAGCTACAACATGAACGGAATCCGACGGGCCCTACTTTTCTATGACATCAATTGCGCGTACATGAAGAATTTGCAGAGGCGGATTAGCAGAAGCGCATACCTGTCCCTCCCTTCCGACTTGGAGATCGTCCCAGGAATCGGGGTATGGCACGTTCATGGACACCGGCCTGAATGCTTTCCCAGGTATGCTCCGCTATTTCTGGATGGAGCGGGATGGGTCGATGGAGAAATCATCGAGACACTTTGGTCCATTCTCAATATTGTATCACCATCCGCTCGGTCAATGTCCGCCCCTCATCGTCAGGAAATGCTCGATTTCCAAATGAACGACTCAAATTTCCAAAAAATGATACGGATGGGTGAGCGGACTTGCTCATCCGACCAACGTATCTGTGCTCATCAATGCCCATGTCAGCTGAATCCTTGGTGGAAAAAATGAAAAAGGCGCGGAAAAGCGGTCTTCAGGCCGAAAGAGACTTCAACGAAATCGACGAGGCCATTGACCCAGACACTCGGGAAAGGTGGGAACAGCAAGAGCAGGGGGCAATGAGCCGACGGCTGAGAGATCCTTCATCGATGGATGTTTTTCAAATGAAGTCCAACAAGGGTAGGTTGCGGATATGCTTCTCAGATGTTGACATGACTCAGGTGTTTGGTGGGTGCTTCCATTAGCGCCGACTGTGCGGCAAATGGAAATGCAACTGCTCAAGAAGAGCGGCGAATCGAAGGATATGTTGGCCGGTAGCGCCACATGGTTGGCCCGCGGTTTAGACATTGAGGAGACTGCTATTCTATTGTGGAAGGACATCCGAAGCCTCCGGCCCAGCGCGACCGAGATACAGAAACTGGCGGTCGCCCGTCGTACCGACCGCCTGTCATCGGAAATACAGCGGTTTATATCCGACTCGTCGATTTATATGGGAGATGCGTTTGATACCGAGGGTTCAGATGGTGCGGACTGGTCCTTTGATCGCGACGAAGACCGCATTGCGGACAACGATGAAGATGTTGATGAGGCGGCAGGCGGCATCCGCGAAGACATTCGACCGCCGTTTACGAACTGCCCCATTCTTCCGCTTCCGTCAACCATTGGTGGGGACATGTGCAGGCATCTTGGGTTGGCGCAACTTGCGAAAGACGAGGTCAAACTCCGCATCGGGCAGGCTAATGATGCTTTGCATGCGCTGAGGCTAGCATTAGCAGAGAAATCGGTGTTATTCCGAAATGAAGTCCGCCATGCCAAAAGTCAGGCGACGACGACCCGTGCTTGGGATAGGGTGCGCAAGGTCGACACCGTTCTACAGCAACAGGCCGCGATATACAAAAAGTGTCGGGCAGCGATTGTTTCGCTAGATCCGACAGCGGAAGAATTGAAACGTTACCGTCCGCTAACCGATGCCGATTTGAAGGTTTCCGCGGCCATTACCAATCCAGATGGAAGCGGTCATCGTAACGCCAGCTTGGCATGGTTTTGGACCGTGGATGCCGCTCAGGACCAGCGCCAAGATGATTGGATGTCGGAATGTAAGTGATAAAAATATCGCTGGGACGAAATACATCTGAGTGCGCCAAACTAGTTTACCGCGTCAATTGGTTGCGCGCCAAAGCAGCTCGACGAAGATGGGAAGAGGAAGCGGAGCTAGTGTCCGCCGAATTTGAGTGGACAATCGGCTATTTCAACAAACAGGCCGGTATATGGCGCGGCCGTCAGCAACAGGCTCACGCTGAAAATCGGTGCGGCCACTCATGCTACGCTGCCCGGCAGGCGTCTATATATGCCGACCTGCGGGAACAATGTCGGGTCCAGTGGAACAAAATACGCAGCGATGCGGATTAGTGGTTTGCGGATTAGTCGGTCGGATAGGATTTGTATCATTTAGTGATAAGATACTGCCATGCACGTGAGGCGCGGGAAAGTCCGAGACGCGGCCGCATGTCATCAAACTCTCTTTACTTCCACCATCATGTCCGACATCCTCACTACGGCTGCAGCAGGGACCATATCGCAAAGTTGGTTGCATCGCATACTCTTTTATGCAGCATGTCGCATGGAGGCTGCCATTCGCTATTTAGTCAGCTTGCCGCCAGGAGACTGGCCATCCTCTTGGTACCAGAACTTAACAAGGGAAAATGTGAGTCAAAGATTCATTGAGCTGACCGCCGTCCGCCTCCGACATCGCTGATCCACCGAATTCAGCAATGGTACAGTCGGGCGAGCCTGATTTATTCAACCCGCATCTCCGTGCCCATTCCACATTCCCATTGCCAGGCGGTTTTCCTTCAGCGCGGTCAGGGTGATGCGGATGCATTTCGACATCACCTAACAGAACTCGACATCAACAAGCTAGCTCTATTCAGGCACATCCCGTCCTTTCTGCCCCAATGGGATGCTTCCAAACATGACGACTTTGAGGGTAACTGGTGGAAGGCGGGATCCGATGAAGCGGCGGAATTTGACTCTATCAATGCGGCAACAATGGAAATATGGTCGCGGGTGTACTTCCAGGTCCGCCGCAGGTTTCCTTAGTACCCGACCGATAGTATTGACCCGCAGGCAGAACTTATGGGCCGATGACATGTCTCCGATCGACGAAATGATGCAGACGCGGTTGGATAGGCGGGAGGAGAGTTGTTTGGATGATCTTGAAAGGCAATTGACTGAACTAAGCGGAGTGGAAGACGATATTGCCCATTTTGCCACCCGACTGCGCGGTTTGAGAGCCATGTTACGCGGTCGGTGAATGCCACTGAATTCGCTCGTAAGGTACATAATGTAACATTGTTTGACGTTAGACAATGTCTTCAACTTTAGCATATCCGCAATCGGGAAGGTGTGCCGACTGATGCACTGCCCGCCTCATGTACCACGCAAGGCATGCTCGGTTACCGTCGGCTTCTGGAACCCCGTGCAGTAAAAGGCGCCCAGAAAATAGCAGCATGGTCCCAGGAAGATATTGGAGCTTCAGTCCGATCCCGGGTAGGATCATGTCCGCTTGCCGATACTCCCCGACGCTGATCAACATATCCATCCATTCGGGTTTTCCGTTCGCATCCACATGGTAAGGACTGCGTCGGTTAACCATAACGGAGAGACTGTTGTACACCGATGGCCAATGCGCCATGCATGCCTCAACATCCGATTCATCACCCCCTTGTGCACCATCCCATATTCTTTGGACAACCTCCCGTGCGGTACTGTAGAGCTTCGGATGCATAACACTCAGCGCGGCGGACAGTACCGCGTTCATTTGACGCGCATTTTGCAACCACGCGATGGTGGTCGGATAGTGTTTGTGGCGCGGCCGAAGCAGTATTGAAGGTTGCAACTCCCTAGTTTGAGCCTGATTTCGATCAGAAGAGTTCCGACACGAGCCATTAACCTCACTGACTCACATTATGACCCTGCGGATACCACGCAGGTGAGAGGTCCAAGCATCCGCGCATCTGCGCACCCAGGCGGAAGTTATCGACATCCGTCCGCCACGTTCCGCACCGCGTTGTACTCTGCTCCAGCGGATCATCAAGTAGTGTCAGAGATTTCCATAGTCGGTCCTGCGGCGCGGTTAAGATATCTGGCG
Organism: Leccinum barrowsii; assembly: GCA_038092195.1. NCBI lineage: Eukaryota > Fungi > Basidiomycota > Agaricomycetes > Boletales > Boletaceae > Leccinum > Leccinum barrowsii. The sequence continues at coordinate 25,171 of JBBPPY010000259.1, forward strand.
GGGAGGAAACAGTCGGCTCAGGCTTACCTGGTTGACATCGCTGATACCCGATGGTAGATACCAAGCCAAGATGTCGCCGCCCTGAGTAACGAGGATTGCTGGCATGTCCAATTTGGAGTAAGATTCTTCTTGCGAATTGACTCCGTTGTCATCGATCCCCTGTTGTCTGGCATATGTCTTCTTCATCACCTTTGCGGCCTCTTCTGCGGGATTAAAATCCTTCACAAGGACTGCGGGGTTGTTATTCTACATACTAGTCGGATGAATAAAATCTCTACCTTGATTTGAAAACGCCTGCACCATAATGGCAGCAAGTCTGTCGACTTCACATACGACGGCTGTCGGGATATTGATATCGGGGAGAACCTTGGAGGATCCGACGCCATCCCGACTGTCGGGCAGATTCCCAGCATGTAATAACTTGCGGAATCTACCTTGAAGATACGCAGCAATTGCGTCGGTAAGGAGAAATGGTGAATACGCGGACATGGTGGGCTTGGTTGGCTTCGGGTGGCTTTGAAATGCCGATCCCCGACGGATGCGAATTATGTCAGCAATACACCCGCTCACTGCTGGGCGAAGGTCCGCTGTGACCGCTGTCTTAATCACATTGGTCCGCTACCTTATTGTCTTTACCGACTACTATTTAGTGCTTGAACAGCCTAACAATTCCTCTGGCGTTCTCCCGCTTCGTTCCAACTGTAAGCAAGGCAACCGACTAAATGTTCACACCTGCCGACCAGCTGAGCCCGGCTCGGATGGCCCAGCGGATAATTTATTTGCTGGTAGATAGATTGGCGGGTAATTTATTGATGCTACTCAGGGAAACCTTATTCTCCGAGGAATTCGAGGGTGAATTGAGGTCGGGTCGCGCCGAACTTGCGCCACAAGTTGAACAATGAAGTGTGGGCTACATTTTTCGGCAAACTCCGATTAAACGACATGTGTGGTACGCGCTTCCACAAACGCGTCGCGAGTGCCAAAGCGGCGTTTGTGGACTTTCCGACACTATAAGAGTGGCCACCCGCCACCTCTCCACCTCACTCTTCCCTCTTCCCTCTTCACCAACGACAACATGTCGACTTTTCATTCGATTTTGCAAGCTCACGACCCCAAGGCACAAGCGAAAGTCGCAGCGCGGAACGCCTGCGCCACCGCTATCGAAAAGCTCGTATCCCTCGAGATGTCAATGCCCCCAGGAACCGAGGACTTCCAGGAGGACATAGAGATTTGGGTGAGGAGTTGGACGGTGGCAATGGTGAGTCCGACTTCTTGACGATCATTGACGCTTCTAACTGCATCCATTTATGTAGGAAACCCTCAACCGCGTTCTTACCGCGGCGAGGGAGGTGGGCGTCGACCCCTCCTTCACGGACGAGCAGCTCGAGAAGATCGCTGCAGCCGATCGAACGCACACTGAGTGGGCGTCGGCCATGCAGCAGTCGAACAATCCCGCCGTTCCCGACGCCGCCAACGACGCCGCCAGCGCTCCCGCAGACCCACAACCTGGTCCCTCCGCCTTTGACGCCGCTCCCACCATCACCAACCCCATTGTCATCGACTTGCCACCCATCGTCGACACTCCCACCGTCGTTGACCCTGCCACCCTCGTCGACCAGGCTCCCTCCCGCGTCGACCCTCCCGCCTTTGTCGACCCTCCCGCCTTTGTCGACCCTCCCGCTGTCGTCGACCCTCCCGCCGTCGTCAACCCTCCCACCCTCGTCGACCCTCCCGCCGTCGTCAACCCTCCCGCCGTCGTCGACCCTCCCGCCGTCGTCAACCCTCCCGCCGTCGTCGACCCTCCCACCCTCGTCAACAGTCCCACCACAGTCCCGCGTATCAACCCTCCCGCCGTCTTTGCTCCCCCCATCATCACTTCCCCCATCATCCACAGCGGCCCCGATCCTGCGCCGATGGATCTAGATCCCCCCGTGGTTGCGCCCGCAGGTCCCTCCAATAGGGCAAAGCATGCGGCGTTGCCCCCACTGAAGGTTCCGGCCTCGCCGTTGTTCGGGGACGACGCTTCGCAGGCGTCCGGAACAACCGCAGTGTCCGGGGCATCTAACGAGTCGAGAAAGGTGAGCCTGATTTGTTATACCCGCAAATACCTCTAACCGAATTTCAGCGCGCAAGGCCATATGTATACATCGACAGCGCGGCAAGTGAGCTCCGGCGGGTTCAAAGGGAGCGGGACGCCGAGGCCAATTTTGAAGACGATGAAGAAGACGCCGACCAGGGGAAGGTATCCGCTCTGGGCCCCGAATTCGACGCCGCCCACGGCACCATCTATCACGCCGAAGGGTGGCCTCGCCCTGGAATGGGCAAATACCTCGAGGCATGCAATCGATGCCGAACCGTGGGCACCTTGTGCTTCGGTCACCCTGGGTTGACGTGCGAGCCGTGCGCTACAGCGAAGAAGAAGTGCGACAAGTCGGGCGGTAGAGGTCGCGGTGCGGCCGCGAAGGATGCGGAGGACGTGAAGCCGATCAAGGCGATGCGTAAGTAATTCGTTTCCAATGCAGCGTGCAACATACTGATTCCAATGACAGCCAAGAAGGCGACGAAGGCGGGAACCTCCAAGTCGGCTGGCAAGTCCAAAGCTGCAGCATCCAAGGCCAGGGTTTCCGAAGCGGCCGACGACATCGAGATCCTCAATCCCGACCAGGACTCACCACCGCGCAAGCGCTCGAGGAAGGGCAAGGAGCGTGCTCCCGACCCCGACCCGTCGGAGACGGAAGACCTGAAGGCGATCATCCGCGTGGAGAAGAGGTTGACGACTTTGCAGGACCAGTCCAAGCGGGCGGAGATCGAGCAGGCCAATATCATGGCGGAGATCATCCAGATGAAGAGCAGGTTTCTTCGCAGGGCCGGGTTGCCAGAGTGATGGGTGAACTTACGTCGTCGGCTTTATGTAGTATCGTTGGTTTTATGTAGTAGAATTTTGTATGCGTTTTGCGATCAAATGTAATGTTCTTTTTCATGCGAAACACAGCGCGGATTGATAAATGCCAATGAATAAGCGCTAGCCCGAGGCGCAACTTCACAAGACATCCGCCTTGTCGTCGTCGGACATCGCTTCGTCGGACCAGTCGATTCATCCGACATCCGCATCGTCGGGTCAGACCATTCTTCAGACATCCGCATCGTCGGGCCCCTCCATTCTTCCGACATCCCCCTGGTCGGGCCAGGGCATTCTTCAGAAATCCATATCGTCGGGCCAGTGCATTCTTGAGACATCCCCCTGGTCGGGCCGGTGCATTCTTCGGACACCCGCATCGTCGGGCCAGTCCATTCTTGGGACATCCGCAGGGTCGGGCCCCTCCATTCTTGGGACATCCCCCTGGTCGGGCCAGTCCATTCTTGGAACATCCGCCTGGTCGGGCCCCTCCATTCTTGGGACATCCCCCTGGTCGGGCCAGTCCATTCATGGAACATCCGCCTGGTCGGGCCCCTCCATTCTTGGGACATCCCCCTGTCGGGCCCCTCCATTCTTGGGACATCCCCCTGGTCGGGCCAGTCCATTCTTCGGACATCCGCATCGTCGGGCCAGTCCATTCATGGGACATCCGCATGGTCGGGCCCCTCCATTCCTGGGACATCCCCCTGGTCGGGCCAGTCCATGCATGGGACATCCGCAGGGTCTGGCCCCTCCATTCTTGGGACATCCCCCTGGTCGGGCCAGTCCATTCATGGGACATCCGCAGGGTCGGGCCCCTCCATTCTTGGGACATCCCCCTGGTCGGGCCAGTCCATTCTTCGGACATCCGCATGGTCGGGCCGCTCCATTCTTGGGACATCCCCCTGGTCGGGCCAGTCCATTCTTCGGACATCCGCATGGTCGGGCCGCTCCATTCTTGGGACATCCACCTGGTCGGGCCCCTCCATGCTTGGGACATCCGCCTGGTCGGGCCAGTCCATTCTTGGGACATCAGCATCATCGGGCCAGTCCATTCATGGGACATCCGCAGCGTCGGGCCACTCCATTCTTGGGACATCCGCATCATCGGGCCAGTCCATTCTTCGGATATCCGCATGGTCGGGCCACTCCATTCTTGGGACATCCACCTGGTCGGGCCCCTCCATTCTTGGGACATCCCCCTGGTCGGGCCCCTCCATTCTTGGGACATCCCCCTGGTCGGGCCAGTCCATTCTTGGGACATCCGCATCATCGGGCCAGTCCATTCATGGGACATCCGCAGGGTCGGGCCCCTCCATTCTTGGGACATCCGCCTGGTCGGGCCAGTCCATTCTTGGGACATCAGCATCATCGGGCCAGTCCATTCATGGGACATCCGCAGCGTCGGGCCACTCCATTCTTGGGACATCCGCATCATCGG